>PUQB01000345.1:0-62101 GCA_003024785.1 Selaginella tamariscina
CACACACACACACAGATGTGTGCAGGGGGATGGAGACGGAGGACAGGCCTTAGTAGTTAAATTTATGTTATTGTTTATAATCTTACTTGTTTGATTATCAGCATATAATTTAGTATATTTATGCTTTATATACAGTTTACATGATAATAGCCATTTTGGCAATTATACAGAGTAATGATTATGTATATCATACCCAATAGATTGCACATATATGTTGTATATAAGGAAGTATTATAAATGATGTATATTCCCACCTGGATATCAAGCAATATATAATGATATGTTGCACATATACAACATATATGTGTGTATATGTATGTAAATATTCAAATGAGCATTTTAGTTATTTGTCTGAAGATCGATCACATTATATCTGGTATGTGCACTATATCTGGTATGTGTATAGCTCAACCATAGACTGAACTCTTTCTCTCGGTGCTTGTGCAAGAAGTTTGTGTGACATGAAAACACATAAACTACTAAATCGATGTTTGTGTTGAATTGATATAAGTAAATGTAAAAGGTTTCAGTTATTTAATTCTTACTATTTTCTGGATATATTATTTACGGATGTTTTCCTTTTTGTAGCTATACATTGGTTGTGGATTTGGAACCCGGAAGAAGGATGTGCATAAGTTCCTGTCTAGAGTTCGTCTCCAGTGTAGAGCTGCCGGACTTCAAGAGATTGAAACCGATAGATTACCGCCTTTGATTCGGTAGATATACGCACGTTGTGTGTGTATGTGTATGTGTGTGTCCAGAGCTAAAATACACTGTAGTACATATAGATAGAATGCAAGTTTGACATAATATGTTACTTCTGTGTATATAGAATATATAATATGTTAAATATCCTCCTATACTGCTACATGCAATGAATACTTAATCCTAAAGCATAATGTGATAAACATAAGTGATGTTTGATATATGCGTCAGGGAACGGAGCATGAAGGCAATTGATTCACTTGGGGGACGAGTTACTGTTGGTGATGTAGCAAGTAGTGCAGGTATAAAGCTCACCGAAGCACAGAGTGCATTACAGGCTCTTGCGGCAGACTCTGAAGGTTTCCTGGAGGTATGCTATTCTGGTCTTAGTATACAACACCATATATATGTGTTGTGTGTATTAATATATATCTATACTATATGATGATAAACTATCTTGGTTATTGCGTTCCAGGTTTCAGATGAAGGTGACGTGCTCTATGTGTTTCCTAAGGACTACAGATCAAATCTGCTTGCAAAGTCCTTTCGTTTGAAGCTTGAGCCGACCTTGAACAAGTTCAAGGTACACTTTCACTGAGACTGTCCATGTAGCCGAAATTTTAGAAAATCTTGTATACTACATAATGTATACGATAACTATATATTTACTTTGGAAGAAAAACGAACTTTGCCTTTGGTTAGGCTGGAGCTGAGTACTTGATCCGTGTATCGTTTGGAACAACTCTAATTGCGTCTCTTGTGATCGTGTACACATCGATTTTTGTACTCCTTTCATCTACTCGAAGGTTGGTATTCATTTCGGTCTGTGTGTTCACTTCCATGCGTATGCATATACAGATAATACACGCGCACATATACATGTATGTATGTGTATGTGGGCCTTCTTGTAACTATTTATGGTGTGCCTGCAGTCAAGAGGATAACCGAGACAACCGTGGTGGCGGTGGTTACAGTTCACGAGGTCCTGGATTACAATTTTATATCAGTCCATTTGACTTGTTCTGGTTAGTATACTTAGCTCATTTGAAAGGGCATGCTCTTCATTAATCCAAATTCCTATATATATATAATAGACACCACACACACACACACACACACACACACATGTATACATACATACATCATATGTTATTTGTGTATGTATATATGCCTACATACATTTATAACTAAATTTCTCACATATATTAAATAGAAAGATCTTATCTTAATAGAAAAAATATAAGTATCTTTCAGGTACTGGGACCCGTATTATAATCGGAGGAGAAGACGAAGTAATAATACCATGAACTTCCTCGAATCTGTAAGTTCTTATTGGCACGTACATATGCATTAAATTATATGCATATGCAATCTATCTGTATGTTATATGTGTGTGTGTGTGTGTGTGTGTATCTATCTATCTATCTATCTACACACACACACACACAGATATATATATATATATCCACTATCTGTGTACATGCAATGTAGCTTGGTAACATTAGTTACATATAGTTAATGTCTACACGCACTTATCTATACTGTACAATGGGTGTGTATGATTATTCACGCGTTTGTGCTGTGTATATAGATTATATGTGCTCATTATGGTTTTATTTGCAGGTGTTTTCCTTCGTATTTGGTGATCCAGATCCAAACGAAGGCATGGATGAAATCCGGTGGCAGGCGGTAAGCATAACGTTTTACGATTTATAAATTATCAAGGATTTTATTTCATGATTTGTTTACAGATTGCAGAGCACATAGCTGCCAAAGGTGGTGTAGTCACAGCAGAGGAGCTTGCTCCGTTTCTAGATGTCCCACCTCTGGACGATTCCAGCAAGGTATGCAATATGTATATATAATATATATATCTGTGTGTGTGTACGCTGTAATCTCTGCAACATAAAGTTCAACTGTGGCTATATATATGACGTTGTGTTTACTTCAGGACGATGAGTCATTTGTTTTACCAGTTCTTCTACGATTTGATGGGCAACCGGAGGTTGATTCTGCAGTAAGTTTACAAATATGATGTTATACGAACATATACATACATATGTAGAATAGTTTGATATACATAGAACAGAACCTTCGTTCTAATTATTAGGAAAGTTAATAGTAGTTTATTCTACGTTTTTCCAGGGCAATATTGTGTACCGTTTTCCATCCTTACAACGTAGTGCTAACAGCTGGGGTGATAAGAAGCAACAATGGAGCAAGCTTGATTTCTTCAAAGAATTTCCCATACCTTTCAGGTACTTGATATAATATTCAGCTCAGGGGTTAGTAAGTTGATTGTTAAGTGTGTATGTGTGTCTCCAACGGTGCGTGCTTGCCTATATGGATATAGGTATGCTATGTATGTATGTGTATCATCTGCTCAACATAAACATCATAAAAGAACATATATGTATATGTGTATATACAATACGTCTGTCTGTCTGCCTGTCTGTCTGTCTCTCTGTGCGTATATGTCGGTGAGTGTGTATATGTTTATGCTGTGTTTATATGCATCCGTTGTCTCCATACACACATATATATTATATTTTCTTTCACAGAGTTAATTTATATAGCTAAAAGGTTTATAGACATACGACATATAACACACACGCTGTGCAGCCGAGCTAGGACAATGGATCAAACGCTGGTGGTTGCATTGGGGGCATTTAATCTCCTTGGAGTTTTGACACTGGGTAGCTTGTTGAAGTATACCTTTTTTGAGTTTCTTCTTGTGATAGTTGTAACTAACTTTGTCTTTTTAGGGATGTTTCAATTACTGCCCAAATGGGAGGATTTCTTCAGTTTGTTTCTAATATATTTCCCCTTCTTCAGGTCCGTGTTTAGCTAAATAGATTAGCAAAGTCATTACCTACTAATTATAGTTTACATCTGGGCTTATAACAAATCTCTCTCTCTCCACACACACACATATGCACAAAGTTATCTACTAATATAATAACTATGCAGGCTTATACAGTAGCATTCTTGCAATTCCGATCTTTCGATGGTTTCAAGTTCACAAAAGAACAACAAAATCGAGAGCCGGAATTTGGCAAGAAAGGAGAGGGCAATGCTATTAAAAGAGCCTGGCTTGACTTGCGTCAAAAGGTTCTCTCTCTCTCTCTCTCTCTCACACACACACACACACACACACGTACGCTAACGCAAATGGTAAATGAAATATATGTAGTTTGAATTCATTTATTATTTTGCAGCTACGTGAGGCAAGGAAGCTGGCTGAGCGGACAGTGATTGGAAAGGAGCGGATTATTTACACAACAGAAAAGGATTTGATCGAGCAGAGTTACGATGCTGTGGAGTGGGATAAGAAATTTGAAGAACGCACTTAAAACAATTGTAAGGTATGTAATATATACAGTTTTTTTAACAACAGAGCTCTGTTTAATCACGCATGTGCATGTGTGCGTGTTTGTGTGTGCATGTGTTGTATATGTGTGTGAGAGTACACATTTTGCACACATGTATATTATGCGAAATGAGATTATATATTATGCGAAATGATTATACAGTTAACAAATCCAGTTGTGTACAGTGCTATATTTTATAATTGTCAACCTGGTGCCGCTTCCCGTGGCCTTGATGGCCTCGGACACCTTTGTAGCAGTTGCAATCATGATTGCACCGGCTGCTCTCAACACCACAGTCGGTTTCACATTTCCAAACATGTCCCAGATTGTCATCTTGCTTCCCGCTAATCTGTAAACGTTTTCCACGTTGTGCGTGTGCGCGTGTGTGTGTGAGAGAGAGAGTCTTGCTCGGCTGCCCTAATTTGATGTGGAGGCTTTTTGAATCTTGAACGAGCGTGTTTCGCGCCAATTCTTTTCAATTAGATGTTTAGAGTTCAATTCGTTTCATGCAGACATAACACTGTAACATTATATAAATTCTATATATACGTACATATATATATAGTTGTATAAACTAATATGTTATATATAAAATATTAATGAGACAATTTATAAACAAATAAATTATCTATGTATGCATAAATATGATTATGGTTATGTATATATGTGTAGCTAAAATTTAAATTTCTATATAGATATGTATGCATGTAAATGTAACATGTCAAAATTGCGTTGTACGAGGCAAAACTAAAATATGCAATTAAGTTCAATGGGTTGTCACAAACTTTTGATCAACTTAAAAAAACATAAATAAATACCTTAATTACTCTTATAATTAATCTTTGTCATTCTATGAGTAACATCAGTTGATAAGATGTCATTAACTATGAAACTATATTGACCAGGCTGATTAATTTATCAGTGTTGACCAAACGATTGATGTTGACCTGTGTTAATCAATATGACTAGTGTTTACAAGTTCATAATAAGCTTACTTAAACATTAACACTCAAGGCCACACACACACACACTGATAAGATAACTATATAGGTGTCATACATATACATATACAAAAGATAAAAGAAATACTTACATAAATATTCTCAAAATACGCTCATAAACCTTTAGGAAGGGCATACATATTAGACAAAATCACATAAGGAGACGAGCTTCTCCCAAAACTCGCAACACTGGCAGCCATCTCCACATTCCCATGAACACTACACGCACTCATAAGACTACTCCAAGCACCGTCTCCACAAGGCAACATCCCCACAAGCTCTCTCGCTTCGTGTAGCATCCCAGACCTGCCAAACGCATCAACCAAGCAGCTGTAATGCTCAAAAACTGGTAAAACCCCTCGATCAAAAACCATCGAAACAAAGTAATTGACTGCATCCTTAACTAAACCCCCTTGACTACACGCACTAAGCACGCTTACGTAGCTTAACACGTCCGGTTTAACGCCCTCTGCGTTCATCTTGTGAAACAGCAGAATAGGCAATCTCACATACCCGCTCTCAACATAAGCCTGTATTACGGCATTCCATGTAAAGAAGTTCTCTCCGGCATGCTGTAAAACACCTTCCTCGCCTCATATAAGCACCCCGATTGTGCATATGCACCAACCATAGCCGTCCAGGTGACTATAGTCTTACACTCCATTGTTTCAAATCTCACTCTCGCATCCAACACACGCCCGTTCCGTGCATATGCATCTGCCAGCGTGGTCTGGGATATAGCATTATACACCGGCATTTCCGAGAACAACCTCTCGACCTCCTCCACGTTTCCCGTGTTTCCATACGCTGCTAGCATCGTATTCCACGTCACAATATCGTGCCTAGGCATATATCAAACACACACCTCGCCTCTTCCACCTTGTTATTCAGTACATATCCAAGTATCATGATGTTCCACGTCGCAATGTCCCGACTCTGCATGCTCATGAAGAAGTTCACTGCCTCGCGTATACGTCCCCTTATACTGTATCCCTGAATCATTGTATTGCAAGAGAGTATGCTAATGAGCGGCATCTCCTTAAAGACTTCCCATGCCTCATCTATATTCCCTGTAACTGCATATGCCGATATCATCGAGTTCCACGACACAAGGTTTCTCTCCGGCATTTCATCGAACATAACCTTCGCCTCCTGAAGATTTCCGTCTTGGGCATGTGCCTGTATCATACAATTCCAAGACACTATATCTCTAGCCAGGATCTTCCCGAACATATCCACGGCCTGTGACATGTACCCGTTCGAGGCATATGTCTGAACCATGGAAGTTAGAGACACCAAGTTCCATTCCGGCATGGTGTCGAATACTCTCTTGGCATGGTCCACGTATCCACCTTCGCTGTATGCTGTAATCATTGAGTTCCATGAAGCCTCGTCCCTGACTGGCATTTTGTTGAATAGCTTTGTGGCTTGTTGCAAATCCCCATTCTCCACGTAACCACTGCAATATGTGTGTGCGTGTGTGTGCGTGTGTGTGTTTCACATACTTACTGGATCATGGTGTTCCAAGAGACGACATCGTGACCTGGCATCTCCTCAAAGAGTAACTTGGCTTCGTCGATAAGACCACCCAAGAAGAACCCGGCCATCATGGAGTTCCATGAAACCGCGTCCTTGAACACCACCTCCTGGAATACCCGTACGGCATTTTCAATCTGCTCGTTCTCGGCGTACGCCGAAATCATGAGATTCATCGAGACCGAGTTCCGTACAGGCATCGCATCGTGGATATCCCTGGCATCTCGTATCCTTCCGGAGTATGCATATGCAGCTACCATGGTCGTCCATGAAACAATGTCTTTCTCAGGCATGATATCGAACAGCTCCCGTGCTACTTGGAGATGCCCATTCCGGGCGTATGCTGCAAGAAGTGCGTTTCCGGAGAATACATTTGGGTGTTCCTGAAAGTTGCATTAGTTTTGTGTTTCACGCACGCATGTGTAGACGTACTATGGAGTTAAATACTTCCATTGCGCCTTCGAGGCTGCCGCATTTGGAGTACATTGTGATGAGAAGATTTGCAATGTATGTGTTGCCAGAGAGCTTTCCTGAGACTATATGCTTGTGTAACGCTTCCCCTCTTGTTAAGTCCCTCGTATTTGTATAATTCCGCACTAACTGAGAGATATATTCTACTTCGCTCACGTTCATCAGTTCAAAATACGTGCCGTTTAAGTATTATAGGGTTAGGGTTTAGGGTTTAGGGGTTTTAGGGCTTAAGAGAGTCTTCGTTAGTAGATTTAAAGACCTGGCTGTAATGAGTTGTTTCCCACTTACTAAGGATGCTATTTAATTAACATTAATTACAAATAACAGCTAATGCATGTATTATTATATATATGTGTGTGTGTGTGTATTATATGTTGTGTGTGTGTGTAGACTCAGAAACTCCTTTTAGAAGTTAGGTAGACATAGCAACAATAGTGAGGAGACAGCCGGCATTCTCTGGCATCTCTTAGCTTAGGGATTTTTGTGCCTCAATCCAGACAGCATTAAACTAGTGAGGGTTCCACCACCACATTTAATAAACAGTACACAAACAATATATAATGTATATATACATTTTATGTTAATATAGTAACACACATACAGAGTGTGGAAGTTAGTTTCAGCGCTTCGGGGGTTCCACCAGTGCAAGAAAACAAAAGAACATGCCCTTCTGAGTTGCCAGCTCAGATTGCCAGCCTGACTGGACATGTGCATCCAGTTTAATAAATTTGTCCTAAACAATGCTAATCCCATCCAGTTTAATAATTTGCGCTAATCCCAGCTGTATGATGACGTGTCAAGACGTGCGCCGTCGGTACAGACGGCTTGATTTATCGCTTATTGGGCGGTTAGGCCGTTTGTCCGGGCGGTGTTAATTTAGCCGGGCATTTGGCTGGGGAAGATAAATAGACTTCTTGTAGTGTGGTGTTCTTGGAAGGGAAATCAGGGCAGATCAGATATGGCACAGAACAGGTTTGCGATGATCGTCTTTCTTGTGCTTAGCCTATCTATGGCGGGCGTTTTGGCACAGGCGCCTGCTCCAGCGCCGGACAAGGGAGCTGCCAGTACTACATCGGCTCTCACATTTCCTTATATGATTCTTGCAGCTATGGCTGCGTTCTTCTTTGGATTTAACTAGGCGATGAACGTCTCGCAGGCAGCTGGGAGGAATGTATCTTGGACTAGGGTTGGCTGCGGGATTTCATGCAACTCTTTCTTCTCTTTTTTTCTTTGGGCGGTTTTTGAGATTCTCTGGGATGTAGATTTACTGGGTTTGTGTTAGTCATTGAGATTCTTATATAATATAAATTCATACTTTTTACAATTTGATGTGTTCCTGGAATGGTGTTGTTTTGTACATAAGTGTGATTGATGCCATTCTGATGTATGTATACATAAGCTAGTCATTCCTGATGTATGTATACATAAGTTAGTCATGTTAAACTTGGGGGTCAATATAATGATATAATATAAAGGAAGATCGGATTGTTCTGTGGGGATTTAATATGATATTTTTGGTATAAAGAAAAGCCATGATTGAGACATCCTTACCTAGACCGTCTAACCACCGGGAAAGAAGAGTAGACACCAAGGAATGATAATGAAGTTGGCGCACTATGAGACGTGCTCACGTCACTGCACTGACGTATAACACCACGTTGTGTGTTGTGTAAATAATTTATTCACAGAATTGACACAACTAATTTAATACACGTCTGTATATTATATATATATATATATATGTGTGTGTGTGTGTGTGTGTGTGTGTATTTATGACTCCTGTCTTTAAAACAAATTCTTATCCACAGGAATTTATAAATACTCTATATACAAAGTTGATACACTATATAAATATGTATGTATTTGAATTGTTTAAAGACAAGAAGAAATTATAATAAAGATAAAAACATCGATATAATTTAGATATTAAATTATTGTTGAGTATGAATTTTCATTTACAAAATGAATCCTTTTTCTATAATGAGCAATATTTTTTTATTATTTACATATATACACTTTGAAGTAATAAATGTATTTGTAAATATGATAAAAATTTGTAATTCATGAAATTTAACAATAATTAAACACAATATACTATAGGTAATTAAAAAGTTATGACATTTAATAACATTTACTTATTTATAATATTACATAATTTACCAAGGCTTGGTAAACTTTATTTCATTTCATTTAATTTGTTATATTATATATTATTCTAATTAATCATTATAACTTTAAAACTCAAAATATAATACGTATATATGACAAATTTATTAGGTATATGAAATTTGCCTTCATATGATTTAATTTGTAATAAAAACATTAATCTAAAATAAAACAGACGTCCACGTCAGCATGTATGGATATACCCTCTGTTTAGGGTTCATGGGGGCACCGCCATGGACGGGGAGAATGCGCTTGGGGAAGACTTGTGGCGGCAAATTCTTGCGAAGCTACCTGTCCCTGGTCTTGCTAAGGCTGCTTGTGTATGTCGGAACTGGCGGCAATTTGCCGGCGATCCGAATGTAATTGCTGCTGCATTCATGGCGCCATGGAAAATTAAGGCGGTAATTGGTACACCTACTGTAGCGGCATTTTGGAAATGTTCGGGACTGAGTTGCTTTGCCATTTCCCATACCGTGGGAAGATCAGATTCAGTTGCTGCTTTGGCAATTAAATACAAGTTCAGGTATTGAGATGTGTGTGTGTGTGTGTGTGTGTGTATAGAGGAGAGAGAGATAGTTCTAATTGTTACTCTAGTTTAAACCTTGCACGTACGTGGTTTTATGTATATTGATACTATATACACACACATATGTTTTATACACAGGTCAGTTAGCGGTAGGTACATGCACATATATACAGCATATGTTGGACTTAACTGTGTATAATATGCATATATACGATATAATAACATCTTAGACCGTATGTATGTGTATGTGTATGTCTCTCTCTCTCTCTCTCTCTCTCTCTCTCTCTCTCTCTCTCTCTCTCTCTCTCTCTATATATATATATATATATATATATATATATCTGTATATACAGTGTCTTGCACACGCACATGAGTAAGAAATGCACAAATTGTAAATGGGCAGACATACATATATTTATGTATCAATACGTATATGAACATAGCACCAACTATTATCATCTGGAAGAGGAGAGAGAGTTTGAGCAACACAATATATACACATAATAATAGTTGGTCATGTTTGAATAATAAACAAATCTCTAATATAATGCAGTCAATATCAGTTCTGTAGTTTGGGCAAATTGCATGTAGCAGATGCGCGCGCGTGCTATGTTTGTGGTACATGCATGTGTGGGTGGTATGGAAGCTGTTTTTGTTTATTGGCATTGATTGGTTCAGACTTTATACGTACACACGCGATGTATATTTGTATGGTAAACAAAGTGGGTCTATCCTATCTTTTAAATTCTTTTTTTCTGATTCTTAGTACTTACAGGTGTCTGAGATACGCCGGCTGAACAACATGTTGAGTGACCACGGGATCTGTGCAAGAGACAGGCTGCTAATCCCAGTTACAAATCCTAAATCCTTAGAAGACAAAGTATGTTACATTGAAATGGACTTCCACTCACGGCGTGAAATGGCTGTCGTTTATCCCGACAATGCACAACCTGCTTTTTATGCCAAAGCTCAGAAACACAGGTAAACTTTATTCACTGTTGTAATCTGATATGTAATAGGATATACATAATAAATAATATTTATTCTCTGTACAGGTCTATTTTCAATATGAAGAAGTCAGTATTTGATTCCATGAAACGGAGCATGAAGCTTGATAGTGAAACTGCACAGTATTATTTGTCCGTTGCGGATGGCGATTTCAGACAAGCTGTAGCTGAGCTTCACGAGGACCTTAAGTGGGAAGTAAGTATACATCATATGTTAGTGTACACACACGCACACACACACAGAGTATAATATATTTTACAGTTATTTGTTAGATAATACGACTGTTTCCTTCAGACTGAAGAATCCAGCTCGAAAGTGGTGAAGTGATTATTCAACTGGCAGGCAGCCGAAAGGTGATTATTGAAAGTAGTATAAGTTAGAGAGAAAGCATTACCTTTTGCAAAATTCTATACATCCAGTACATGTAGACTGGTAAATTATATGTAAAGAATAAATTTAAGAATGTATAGCACTTATGTTTTATAAAATATATTTGTACACTGAGCTTGAAAACAAAGTCTTTTCCTGATACTTCTTTTTCACCTTTATCTTGTTTTATTCTGGAAATCTGCAGAAGTGTGAGTGTACCTCGAAGCAGTGGAAAGGTTGGACCAGTAGACCGCGTTTTCTCCACTGTATTAATGTTAATGTTATTAGATGTGATTAACATAATTTACTAATGCTGTTTAAGTATATAATTATGGTTTTATTTAAAGACGGTCACGCCTGTAGTGTTTTTTTGTGGGTGTAGCTATCAAGGCCAAGTTGCGTGCTGCACAAGTGAAGGAGGAAGGCTGGGCTTATCCCGATTTGTCGGTTGTGCGCATGACTGTATATGCAAGAAAAGCTTTAAGGTAAGTATAATCCAGTTTATTAAATGAAGTTTAAGTTATGAAGTTTGACTTAGAAATAATTGTTTATACATTAGTTTAAGTTTAACCAAGAACTCAAAGTCTATTCGACGGCATTAGTTTATATTACGATACTTAGTTCCAGTATGTCGGCTCTTTCTTTCTTAATTATTTTAACTGTCTGACTATTTAAGCATACCTTTGGGTTCCCATTTCTCTCATGATGCTTGCTATGTCGTTTGCTATATATTTCTTTATGCATTCAAGTGGTGTGCATTGGTGGATGCAATTAAAAAGCTCCTGTGGATGAAGTGAAGAATGATCATTTCATGTGGGATAGCCGGGAACGGTCCGAGCATATAAATATATAAGTGTAATGTGAGTATATTTCATAAATTAACTTCTTAGTGGAAGTATGTCGATTGTTGTATATAATGTATTTGTATATATAAGTATATATATGCATCTGATTTCTTTTGTTGGGTATCCATTTTTGTGTTCTGTAGCTATCCATCCGTGATGTATTGTTTCTTATAACAGTGCATTTGTTATAGAATTCGATTGGAAAATACGGTGAAAGTTTATTGCTATTGCAGTATAAATGTGGATTGTATATTTAGTTTATTGTGTATAATTTTACATGATTGTTATAACACTTTGTATATGTTTGATTGTATATTTATCACATAGTATAAAGTTTCATGTATTAATTTATCACAGGCCAGTTTTCATCTGCTTTAGACTTAACAAATTCTGCAAGTGCTTGAATGTCTTCATCACTAAGCCGAGGTCCAAATGTGCACTGTCCTCTAGGTGTACAGTTCTCACCAAATCCCTGTTCACAATTTTCAATGTATATGAACACACACACACACACACACAGTGGTGTGTGTGAGTGTGTAAAACTTACAGGCATGCGGTTTTTGCCATTGTAAGTTATTTTGAATATGTCTTCCACTGTTGTAATACCATTCTGGGAAAAGCATTATGTTAAATGGAATAAAACATCATTATTGTTTATACATACCGTTTAAGATCCTCCAGTTTCAGTGTTGCTCCCTACACACATATGTATATACACATGTAATTGTGTGTGTGTGTGTGTGTGTGTTAGTAGAAGTTAACTACACATAGATACATATACGTATATCATGGGTATTAAAACGTACTGGTTGTATTATATTTCCTCCACGGGCATGGCAGCCCATACACGATCGTTCAAATACTTCAGGAGCACGTTGAGCAGCTTCAGCAGCTAAATAATTATAATTAATTATCGTATAGTCGTTTAATGTTTAATTAGTAAATAGTCGTTTAATGTTTAATTATGCTTACCGGGCAAAATAAAGAAAACAACAAAGAACTCTCTCTAGACTGTCCTGCAAAGTAAGTGTTTCTCTAGAAAACATTGATAGTTAAGCTAGTTAAAGTCAGATTTGTTAGTTAATCAGGATTAAAAACTGCTATTAAATTATATACAGTAAATTCTTTTTACATGGTTTGCAGCAGTTACCTCTTAGACCTTGACAACTGCAGTGCTAGGAGACCCAGCCCAACACTACTTGCAGCAAACAGTGAAACACCCAGCATTCCAAATCCCATTATCTACAAATATATGTGTGTGTGCGTGTGTGTATACACGCACGCACGCACGCACCATGTTTATGATGCCATGGTTGATGTCTTCAGTTAGGCCAAAGGGTACATCATGTGCAGGAGGATGTGCAGAAACATGTTCGTAAGAAGCCATGACTCCTTTAAAAGATGCCAATGTACAAACGCTTCCTATAATGGCGCTCGTTGTGGCCTGCAATATGTATGTACACATGTATACATACGTATATATGATACATATGGGTGTATACCTCCTTTGCAGTGGGTTTCTTGTAAGATCTCCACCCCGCCGCGACCTGGGATTTGCGGGAATTTTCCCGTCGAGCCTGGCCTTGAGAGTTTCTGGGGTTGAAAGAGAGTATGGGATACGATCAAATCTGGGAATTGTTGGCTCTATAGGGCCCTGCAATTTCCCGTCCGGGAATTCTTCCTATTAAACCATTCACAATTCGTACATTTCTCTTCATTGTTTTTGGAGGAGGTGCAAGCCATGGAAGAGTAGTGTTTGTTGCCATGGCAAGATATCTTAACCCAATCATTAAACCCTAAAATTTAAAAAGAGAATATACTTTTCTGATTAAGATCCTTAAACCCTGTTAGGTCAAAGGATTAGGGTACAAGGCCATGGCGGCTTTGGCGTGGCTACTCCTTGCGCTTGCGCTCTGCATCGCGGCATCCGCAGCTTCGACAGAAGATCTAGTCATCACGAGAGCAGATCGCCGGGTAAGATCTAAAAACTTATCTAAAATTCATTAATTACCATGTATATTGATGTAAAAACGGAGCATAAATGACCCGATTTTAGACTCTTAAAGTATATACATGTATATGCTGCATTGACGTTCTTCTAGGTCGATCTAACATCCCAAGTTGTAAGAACATCTGTATCTCTCAAGGTAAGTACATGCGAGTGTTTTCTGATCAATTTCTCAAGTACCCATTTACTGCAGATTGAGAACACTGGATCTGAGCCTGTTACAGAGGTTCTTTTTGCACTTCCGGGCAGAATTCGGACAAAATCTCATTCTTGCTAGCTACAACTGGGTCTGGAAAGGGCAAGAACAAGGTGCAGCCATCGAACTTGCCCATTGTTCCTACGGATTCACAGGAAAATGCTGCCCTTTACAAGATCACTCTGCAAAAGCCCCTTGACGCTGGTCAGACAACGGATGTAAATGTGTATTATGTTCAAACTCATGCACTTAAGCCGTTCCCGAGGAGATTAAGCAGTCTGAAGCCCAGCTTGTTCTTTACAAGGACTCTCCTTACTTGCTGTCTCCATACGAGGTGCGTATATAACATGTTCACACGGTGTTCCACACGCGCACGTACCCACACACCTATCCATCGTTCTGTATGCATATTAAGTGTCTTACAGAGCTATATTCAATCATGTATGAGGCGCTATATAAATAAATGAGCAAACTACTTACACACAATAGTGGCTCTATAAATATGGGTTTACCCCTTCCTCCACTTGCCCAGAGACTCAAAGACATACGTGCTAATGCATATCCTATGTAGTACATATACTATAATTTGGTTATGTAAATGTAGGTGAAGTACCAGGCGAGTTATTTCAAGGTTCCTGCAGCTCGAGTGGAATCTTATACCAAAGTTGATCCGGTTAAATTCTCAGATAAGGAAATCAAATATGGACCTTACACCGATGTTGCACCAATGACGTTCTCTGAAGTTATTATTCATTATGAGAACAGTCGTCCATTTGCAGTTGTCGAGCTCCTTGAGCAGGAAATCGAGATTTCACACTGGGGAAATATCTATGTAACTGAGAACTATCATCTTAAACACGAGGGTGCTCATCTCAAAGGCAGCTTTTCCAGGTTAGTAAAATACACGCACAGCACGCGTGATGGAGTTGTGTATATTTTTTATTTATAACAACGGATGCAAAAAGATAAATGCACATATTTATACAGGAACAGATGTTTTACTTTCACACGTATAGAACATACGTAGTTATTATGTTATATTTCAGGCTGGATTATCAAGCGAAAACCGTTGGTATGTCTACTTCACTTCGTCAAGTTATTGCAAGGCTACCTCCAAGAGCATATGCTATATATTACCGTGATGAAATTGGAAATATTTCTACTTCACATGTCCGAAGTGAACCTCAGAGGGTATATATAATATTATAGTATATATGATAAATGTTAACATATATATGTGTGAGTATGTATATAGTTTGAAGAGTACAAGCCATAAGAGTTAATATGATTGTATTTTTACAGACTTTAGTTGAGATTGAACCAAGGTTCCCGCTTTTCGGTGGGTGGCAAGTGAAGTTCACGTTGGGATATAGTGTTCCTTTAAAGGACTTTGTGCTTTTGGGGCCTGATGGTCGTCGGTATCTTAACTTCCCCTTTGGAGGCTCCATTAGTGACGTCGTTGTTAACAAGCTGGTTGTAAAGGTGAGTCTATCATGTATGTGTGTACAGTGAACATCAACATATTTCTGCAGGTTGTTCTGCCCGAGGGTTCAAGGGATGCTTCTGTATCTTCAGCTTTCCCCGTCGATATCCAACATGAGGTAATTATGAATGTGTGTGTAAGGGATATAAGCATATATATGCACATGAAACATATATGCATACAACATACAAAATACAGTATGTAGTTCTGTGACGCAGTGTTCATTTTGGTGAATTTTTAAGGTGAACATACTACTTGGACACATTGGACGGCCTGTTGTGGTTCTGACGAAAGAAATGTCGTCTCTGAACACAGTGTTCCCTTCCAGGTATAATTGAAATTCAAATTCAAATACAACTAATCAAGTTAATACATGTCAGATTATGTTAGTGCTAGCTTAAACTGCTGTTTTCCAGGTGTCTTATAAGTTTAATACCCTGGCAATGCTAGCGGAGCCCATGATGCTTATTTTCGGCTTCTTTTGCTTCTTCCTAGCTTGCATGGCGTATATACATTTTGACTTCCCCATATCGAAGTCGTCTGGTTCTTACCAAGCTCGTGTTCAGCAAGAGGAGGTACTTCTGTGACCATTATGTTTAGTGTATAGTGCTTACATGGGATTACTAATTTTAAAAAGAGTTATATGCTGTCGTTGTATACTGCAACGTTAAACTATATACGACGTTATATGACTATAAGTTAATATAATGTTATTATAACTTATATGTGGGGCTGTCTTCAGGTGTTGGCTTTCCTTCAGCGTCTGCAGAATGTGATAAAGAGACGTGTATCGGAGGCTGAGAAGCTAGAGACGGCAATGCGTGACTTAGCTCGTACGGGAGACGTGGCAGCATGCAAGGCTATCAGGAAGCAGGCAGATGCTGCTTTTAAAGAATCTTCTAAGGAGGTTAAAGTCATTTACGAGTCTCTTCAAACTTCCTCTCGTTCATCTACTATAAATGCAAAGGTTAGTAAATATATTTATAATACATATACATAACGTATATATGTGCGTTTGTGTTTAACGATAACAATGGTAGATGCATAATAGCATATCGAATATGGAGAGTTTTGTCGAAAGATTTCCGACTCATTCTTATACCAGTCAAAATGTGACTACTTTCATTTATAGATCATACGTTCTTCTATGAAACCACACACAGTACACTTACACATGCATAGAATATATGAAAAGGTTCAGGCTCTTTATGTTCTTTGTGTATGTATTCCATATATGTCTGTGTGTCTGTGTATATGATATGTATGTGCGTACCTTACAAATTGTAGACAGTATGTTGCTACATATATATTTTCTATGTGTGTAATAGTAATATGTTGTTATATGCAGGTTGATAGCTTAATTGTGAAGGAGAAGGAGAAGCAAGACAAGCTGTTCCAGAAGCTGAACCTGAGCGTAGACTTGTACGAGAGGAAGATGTCAAGCAAGGACATTGATTCACGCCTTGCACCTGTGGAGGCCAAGTACTCGCAGCTCAAGCAGGAAGTGACAGAGATTTTGGACTCCTTGGATGACTGAAGAGGTATATTTAATTGCCTTTTAATTAACTGTAATCTTAATCATGAGAACATTAATTATTTCGTAATAGAGGCTTATGCATAACATACATACACAATATACCTGAATAAAATTTATAATTTGAAAGAATGCTTGAATGTGTGTGGTGTGTATATATATATATATGAACACATTTGTGATGAATGAGTAAATTTAAACGTGAATGCGGAAAGCTTGTTTTTGTTTAAATAGCTTCAAGTTACTTATAATCTTTTTTGAAGTTTCAAAATTTCCAAAAGTTTAATTTAAAATTTATTGTATATTAAATATATGCTTAATTTAGAATAAAATAGAATGAGGTTTTATGACTAAATTATTATAAATAAGTAATGTTAGTAAATGTCTTAATTTTTTGAATAACTATATAATATGGTGATATATATTTAAATGGTAGTGTTTTGGAGTTATAATAATAAAGTAATTTATTAAATGTAAAATATAAAATATCAAGATATAGAACCTTATTTAACAAAAGACCATCAAATTTTCATTAAAAATATAATTTTATTTAAAATGATATTAACAATAATCATTTCCAATAATTTTTACCGTAAGAATAATAATAAGAATAATAACAGCAATAGTAAGTTTAACAAACTTATTCAAATATATTTGTCAAAGTTTGTTTTCCTGTTAAAGCGTTTAGTATAATCATTATAGTCATATTAAACATCTTAATCAATGAACAAGGGTTAATTTAATACTTAATTTATGTTAAGTAATAATAATAATGATGATAATAAATTTATGTTAAATAATGATAATAAAGAATTTTATTATTTACTACGAATAATCTAAATATTATATATTATTTTAATTATTATTATTATAATCTTCAAATATCTTAATAAAAATTAATAGTGTGTACAATTGTTATGTGTAAAATAAAATAACAAAGCCATGAAGTCAAATGATTTTATAAAATTTTAATATTTTTTTATGTAAATTCAACATTTTAAAATGATATGCAATTCATCATTTATCTTTCCTAAATTATATAATGTACATGATTATTTTTTAATATATTTATTTATAATGACTAAATTAATAATAAAATGTGAGTCCCACGCTTACTTAGCACAACTTACTTTTAATATTTAAATCTTAAGACTTTTATAAGGAAATAAATTAATAATAAGAAAAACAATTTAACTATAAAGTTTACTTTTGACCGGCCGATGGAATCTACACCTAATTACAAAGCTTATCTATAACTATATTTTAAATATAAAGTCAAACAACTTTAATATATTAATAAAATATTGTTAATAAATTTTAATAAGTATGAATTTTTTTTAAATTAAATGTTGTGTGGACACCTGTGTGCTTCTGTTTCTTAGGTAGCCATCGCTTTGTTGACTTTGTTGTGTATGGCAGGGAGAATCTTGTCAACTAGGTTTAGAAAATGTTGCTTCTATTTCTTAGGTAGCCATCGCTTTGTTGACTTTCATGTTGTGTGTGTGCTTCTATTTCTTAGGTAGCCATCGCTAAGATCGAATAAGGGATTTACTAAGTACTGCATTCGCGCGATGGACACGAGCAACTGGCGTGAATCACTGCCCACTGGATCACGGCAGAAGATCGTCAAACAACTGTGTGTGTGTGTGTGAGAGAGAGAGAGAAAGAGATTTAAAATTCCTAAATTCTTGTATTCTTTCATTATATAGAATGGAGACGCGCATGCCCTTATGCATAAACGAAGAAGCCGTGAATCAGCTTCCCGACGCTGCATCGCGATTTGAAGAAAAGATCTTCCGAACTGCCCGTGACAAGGTACACATTTAGTTATACACATAGAGACACACGCATATATGTGTATATGTGTGTAACCACTTACTTCTGTTTCCAGCAAGATTATCTTCGAAAAATTTCATTAAAGATGCTTTCCTTGGAATCGAATCTAGCAGATGCGAATCCTGCGGTTGGAGGTAACTCAAATAACATATTATACATACACACATAAGCGTTGTGCATGTTATACGCGTTTAACTTGATACAGGTTGATTAAAGTCATTATAACACTCATATGTATTTGTACACATACATACATATATATTATTGAAAGTCACAGCGTTATTTCATTTGGCAATCTTACGATATCAAATATTCTATTGCAGGGGTTAAAAGAGTAATTATGAAAAATGTAAAGGTGAGGGACCGTGGCAAGAAGAGATGGGATGGCATGATTAGCAAGTCCAAAAGAAACGAATCACTTTCAACTGTTTGGATCCAAACTCCAGAAGACATTATCTCTCTATTGTTTAATTACATGCCACTTCCTACACTCTGCCGGTTTAAATGTGTTTGCAAGAGTTGGAACACACAAATCAGGAACAGGTGTAAGGGTACTTGGTATATTCGGACTGTAATGGAGGCGAGCATGGTTGGGTTTTCTCTCATGGAGGAGGACTCTACCGTTTGGACAAAGTTGCCTCTACATATTGAGTGTGAAGACAAACAGCATCGCATGTTCGTCTCTTCAAATGGCTTGGTTTGTCTCCAGAGTACAAGCTACAACGGTCGTCTTATCATTTGCAATCCCTTGAACAAATGGATCAGTCAACTACCCCATTTACCTCATGTTCCTCAGCAGTTGTCTTTCACAGAATCAAGGTACGATCCTATTATTTCAATTGCTATTCAAGAGTGCCATAATGATAATACAAGGTTCATTGTCGCATGCCTTGTGGAAAGGAAATCATCAACATGGTTGGAACCTGTGCTACATGTTTATAACTCTAGTGATGCAAATTGGGTGGCATTTGATACGATATTATTTGGGGAAGAGGGTGGAGAAATCATTTTAAATTGTTATAATTGGTACGACTGCATGGCACTCTGCAACGACCATCTGTATTTGATAACTATGAATCCGGATGATACATGCTCACTTAAATCTATAAACATATTTAATCCTTGTCAGGATGTGAAGTGCTTAGCAACTTGGATCAAGTTTTCATGGCAGCCACCGTATTACATGCATGTGAATATATATCGTGGTCAACGTTTCGACATTCGAGGACAAGGTTATGGCTTGCACAACCTGGTGGTATGTGAAAAGAAGATTATGATTATAGCGATGGTTCCTTTGAACGAAGGAAGCAAATGGGGGACAATTTGCATTTATACTTTAGAAGAAGAAACCAAGAAATGGAAAGAAATTTCGCGTTTGCCACTAGAAATGCTTCCTGCAAGAAATATCAGAGGATTTAGATTAGATTCAGAAAGTTTTATGGCTGCAGGTGGGAAGAACCAAGTGACACTATATTTTAATAGTGCAGATTGGGGGTGTGTTTACAATGTGGTTAGTGACAATTGGTACTCAGCTTTTGGCAAGGCACGTCATAGAGGTAGTCCTTTCTTTCCATTCCAACCCTCTCTTCTTTACTTGTAAAGTTAATGTTTGATGTTTAATAAATTTGAAGTTTTAACCGTCCCGGAGAGCGTCCGGTTTGCGGGGGGGTCCATGCGGGTTCATCCACCAGCGGGGGGAGTAGTGATGGCCCCAGCGCCTGGCTGGTGATTACTACGGGGCCCCGCCGTCCTTAAACCCTTATTAGCCCGAGCCACGGCGGCCGGATCGGGCGAAAGCGAGCGGGGCAGAGCCGGCGGCTACGGGGGCGTATTCGGCCAGGTGGTGAAGGTCACTCGCTCGAGATGGTGCCGGCGATAAGACTGGTCATTGGAGACAGATAGACTGGTAAGCTCATTTTTAATAAAGTTAAATAAATATTTATATATAAAATAATAAAGATAATTGCTATAAGTATGAAAGTAATTATATAAGTATTTTAAAATTAATTATAAGAAATGCTATTGTGCCTAAGAGTATTAAAATATATTTAAATTTGTTGAGTATTATTTAGAATTATGATAACTCTTAAATCATAATTCAAATATGGAACATGTATGTGTGTTTTAATTATGTAATCTTAATTAAATATAATTAATAATCATAATATGTGTTGGTATATTAACATTTTAAATTTACAAATTAGATTCTATCCTTTTAAATAATAATATATTTTAGGAACACTACTAATATATAATTATTTTTTATAGTTTAATATGATCACTCATCGATAATAATTAGTTTATAAATATATATTATAAGAAGTGGTAAGTGTTATTGTAAGTCTTATTAATTGGTACAACGTAAGGAAATTCATTAATTTAATAAAATAAAAAGATCTTTTATATTTATAACTCAAAAATATTAAGTTGTGAATTTTATTCAATTGGGACTACTCCAGTTTATATATACTCATATCTCTTTTTTTACCTTTTAAATCATGAATGAACTATTGTTTTACATATATTTGTGAATTTATATTCTTAGGAAACAAGATTCAATATGTTTAATATGCTTGCTTTTTATATTGAATTACAATCTTTCACTCACTCTACATATATACACATAAGACACGTGTACATTCATTGCAAGAACACATCTCCATAAATTTCACAATTAAAATCAACTTACATAATGTCAATTTATATGTAAGTAAAAAAATATTCATATTTTTTATTTTAATGTTTAAATCAACAATGAAGTTTAGCTTAAAAATGAAAATTCTTGCTTATTTTACAATTAAAATTAAAATACTTAAATTTATAATCTATAGATTAATTTAAAATCATCACTTTTATATTAATATAATGTAACATATTTTAAACAATATTAATTAAAATATGTAACATATAATTTAAAAATAAAAAAATATATTATCTTTTGTAAGTTTGAAATGAGTAACAATAATTATAGAATTAAATATATTACCATTATGTTTTATTTGTAACAAATAACACATCATCTAATTGGTAATAATAGTGTAAATTCTTACTTTGCAATCTTAAGGTAAAGTAAGAAAATTATTAATTATTAATATTCTTACTTTGCCTTAATACATTTATTAATTTAAGGCAAAGTAAGAAAATTTTCTTACTTTGCCTTAAGATTAATTTTGCTAACATGAGAGCGATCGTAGGCGCGTTGCACGTCAAAAATGTGTGTCTGTACAAAATATCCATGGAATATCCTCAGTGTGTAAATGGTTTACAGCACTTTAAATTTTATAAAATTTGGTCATAGTAAACAAAGAGGAGCTAGATGAGAGAGTTTTTATATAAATGTTGTATAGAAGAAGTTTTTGTTGATTTAAAAGCCAATAATTATTTATTATTAAAAAATTATAGATAATACATACAATTAACCATCTATAATTACCTAGAGAAAAGTGAGTTTACTTCATACTTAAAAAGTGTTGGCATGTGGGTGAATGTTAAGATTAGGATCCATAGTTAGTAAACTAAATACATATGGAAGTAGGCATGTAATTGCAATTGGGGTATGTTCTTTTAATTGCAAACTTGTTGTAGAAACAACTTGGGTACTTAGAGATGGCAATGGTGCATGTTCCACGTGATTAACAAACTATTAGATGTTATATTTTTGTTCGTTTTGTCTGACACTTTTCACTTATTTTACCCTCCTTCATTGTTGAGATTTCTAGAAAGAGACGTACTAGTCAGAATGCTCAATCTTAAGAAAGTGGGGTATTCTTTATGGGTGTTTAAGCAGAGGAACTTAACACCATACAAAGAAAGAAACCCACTCCCATTAAAAATTTGATCTCCTTGTGTGACAAATTTGTTCATTCTATGACAGTCAAGGGTCATGTAGATCCTTAGGAACTTTTTCAACATGTTTTCTAAATCAGTAAGTGTGGATGATGTTACTTGTAAATTATCAAATCACCTTAAGCACACAGAACAAATATCACAAGTACAGAACATATGAAGGATCCAATATCACAACAAACATGTAACTCAATTACTTATTCATAATAATTGAGTCCTTGATGCCAAGGATTACTTTATATGTGGATTATTCTAAGCATTGCAAGCAAACATTTCATAAGTATTGTCCTTGGCGCCAAGGATAATACTTATCGGCTGTTCTGAAATAAGCAATACAAATGATAATTGAAATTAAATTCTTGGCACTGAGGACATAAATGTTATGGGAACCAATAAAACACTATTTGTTAGTTTGTTAAATCAATCTTTTGCATTAATGATTTATTTAACAAACTAATGAATAGTTTTTTATCATTTCTCGCAAGATAAACCTCGACACCAAGGATTCTCAATGCTAACATAAAAAATGTGCAATTAAAATACATGGACAAGTTTGCACAAACTAGGTATTCTTGTTATGCTCGTCATACTAAATAACAGCCATAAACCCTAGAGTTGGCACACCTATAGGACAAATCAGTACTTCACATGTTGAGTTTAAAGTTGGCTAATACCCTGGCATTTTGCTCTACCTATGTAATGTTGTATTGCCCAATCTTTATCGTGGATAACTTCCTCCTCTTGAAATTGGTTAAAACTTAATTTCATTTTGATAAATAAATGTTCCTTTTCAATATCCTTGGTTTATTTTGGAACTGTGGTGTACTTGTACTTTGGCTTATAAGAGTCATTCGCCTTCATTCGACTAAACAAACTTCTTTTACAGTGTTTTGTTTCCTTTTCAATCACATAGCTTTTAAGTGGAATCCTTACTCCGAGAGATACGTTTTCGATCAAGTTGATTATGTTGGTCACAGCTAGTTTGATGCTAGTTCTTGTCAAATACCTAGCAATTAGATTATTCTTTGATGGTTCCCATTGTGGCATCTAACGAATAACGCATGACCTCTTAGTCATTGTAAGAATGCATTGACAAGGTTAGACATGTGGCCTTCACGATATCCACTTTCTTATCCTCAACTGTGACATTATATCTCCAATTGAAATGATTTGGTTTAACAAAGTTTATTGTTGGGACCAGAGCTTTTTGCTTGTTTATGCCCTATGAATACCATTGTTTAGTGAAGTGAATTTACAAAAGCCTTATCTACGTACTTGCAAAGTATGTATGCTCCAAGCAATCCATGTGTTCAACTTGAGGAGGTCATTGAGAGGTCATTTTTTGACGTGTTTTCAGCAACCCAAAAACATGTACCATGTTGGCTATCTTCAACTAGTTCTTAATAGTGTTTGCCTTTATGAGCATCTTACACAACTTCATATGTTCGCAATAGGATGAAGGATGTATATACTTTTCCATGTGTTGTTGAAAGCTCGTGCTAAAATGAAAAGAACAATCTCACTCGCATAAAACATTATTGTTGACATGCAACAACCTCGTCTTCCATGAATTCTTTAATGTCTAATTGATCAAAAAACAAGGTTGATTAGTTTTTTTCAATATAGTTTGTGTGCCTCAACATTCTCTGTTTTTATTTTACATATGGCAACAATCAAAATTGATTGTAGACTAATCAACAAACTTTGTCAAAAATATATAGATGGCCAGAACTTATTTATGATCAGAGATGAATATGTCCATTGTACTTCAATCATAAACTCTACATGTTTGATCAAAACACATATAGGCATCCTGAAGATCTCCACATGGCCATAGTTTGTATATGAGATAAACACATGAGTTTGCACCCACTAAGGACATATTAAATACATGTGGAACTTCTAGAGAACTTTGCTTAGGAAAGATGAATAACTCCAAGAAAAACTATCGCAAATAATTCTTCAAATGCAATAATCCATTTAGTCCTTTCGATGCATATAGACAACTTTCTTTGGCTGTATAGACAACTGCAAAAGTATCAATCAAATAAAAGATAAAATTTAAAAGCACTTAAGAAAACTTTGATGTTGAGGTTATCATTGAACACATCCTTGATATTGAAGTTGCCACTATATTAAGCCTCAGCGCTAAAGATTGTAAATAGTGCATCCTCAATGCCAAGGATGCACTTCCAACAAACCCTCAAAGCAGAGGTACATGGAGGTTACATCCTTGGCTCCGAGGTTGTCAACATGTAAGTGTATCATAAAAGTTGTGTATAAGACAATAAAATATGGGAAACACTATGTCAAACAAGAAAAAAACCTCAGTGCTGAGGACAATATGCAAGGTTATAAATACTCTATATGAGGATATATTTGACTAACTTACTTGCGATTATTTGTTAGTGAGATAAGTTTTCAAAAATATCATCAAGTTCATGATCGGTCATTCTAGTGGCACCATATACACTATCCATTAGGCATGCAAAGATGATGTTTGATGCAACATCCATTGTAACAAAACTTGTAAAAGCTCTGGAGTAAGTGCAACTTGTTCTTTGACCTTCTTCAATAGTGTTTCTTTAGTGCATCATGGGAAACACGGTGTTTGTGTGTTTCAATGTGAATCACTAAACAAGACATTGCTGTATCTATCAAAATAATGGTGTAGTTTGTCGCCTTGCATATGGCCTTGCATTCAGGTTGTAAATCACAATATTTATAACATAACTTCCCTTCCCTTGAAGCAATTGAACCCACACTAGGCCTCAATTGTAGTCCTTGCTTTTGATAGTTGAAAGAAAATTCTGAGTTAATGCATGTAAAATGGTCTCCGTAGTAACTAATTTGAATTACACCATTGAAATTTTCACATAGACTTGTTGCTTTTAATCCAAACATGTTTATCTTCTTTTTGCCTCATATCATCAGTTGTTTGTGTTCCTGCAAGTGATTAAGGTGGAAGTTTAAACACTATGTTACCATTGTATATAGAAAGTACTCCTTGGTATAAACATTTGCGACAAATGTTGAGTAATTAACTTCAATAATTTGTCATATCATGAATGTTGGTTGTAAAAATATTACATACAAACAAAGCATTTGAAGGGATTCATTTACAATTTGTGTGTTCATCGCTAACCTTGGGCGTATTGACTCTACACAGGCTGTCTTGAATCACCCTATGTGGCATACATGTCAATGACTTTGTTCCATGCTATAAAAACCTTAAGCACAAGTGAAGGATTTACTATGTAAACACCATTTTAAAAGGAAATCACCTTGACAAACTCATCATTTACTTGCTAAGTTAAATGCATAGTATAATGGTTCCAAATGTTAAAGTTATAAAGTTATATATGTGTGTGTGTGCATGTTACTTGTGAAACTTGAGGGGAAAATCATAAAACTGGTTGTTAGCAGCTCTTGAACGGTTTCTTATTCTCTCCCACGCTAAACAACTCTAAAGCCAAAAATAAAGACTGACAAGTGGCACATGCAAACATGTTCTAGCAAGCTGATTCAATGCCTCATTCATCAATAATGAAATAGAGAATAACATGATGAAAGAGAGAACACTTGTACAAATATAATACTTTCTACTTTTTCTTCCATATGACTGAGGGAGTGCATACAGTGGTTTGCTACTCCAATAGCCACGGGTCTGAAACTCAGAAATCAGCTTAAGCATCAGCCCAACCTCCATCTAGAAGCTGGAGCTCAAGTTCAACCATCAGCCTAATGCCAACAACTAACCGATTAAATAATGCAAGTCCGACGGGCAAGAAATGCTCATCGTGGATTCAAATCGGGCTCCTAGGAATAACTATATTCTTATCAACAAAGGCTTATATGATGCATTTTCTTATATACTACGTATTACCACTTTAGACAGCATATAACATTGTTGCATAGAATACGTTCTCTAAATTGGGAATTTTTCCTCTCCTTTTTTTAAAATTTTTTTCCCTCTTAAAGAGGATGATATTTGTACAAATAAAATGTTTGTTTGTCATGTGAAATCTGATAAGTGGTGTACCGTGGTTTCCCTCATTTGAGCGGGCATATCTTGGAGAAAGTATACTACTCAACATGTTTGGGTTCAGTAGCGATCTTGAGAACGTGTTGTTAGTTCGTCAAGTATATAGTTTTGCATTTGTAGCAAGAGCCGAGTTTCCACAAGTGAAAGCCACCCAAGCATGATGTTGTACATGGAGGTATCCATTGCTAGTTAGTATTGTATCTCAATCCAGAATATTGCAGCACTAAAATGTGCTTATCTATCGCTCATTACACCAACAGCTCCCCCTTTTCAAGTGTCATACAGAAGGGAGTCAGACAATTTGATGCAAATGGCACTTGAGGTATCCGCTTGCTTGCCGTGCCGGCTCCTGGCAGCGTTTCCTGCTTCATAACCATTTCGACTGTGTTGGCTAGTATCCATGATGAATGAATACTGAAAAGAAATCGTTAACAAATAAATAGATTGAGCTTCTTAATAGCTTACCCGATTTTACCCTTGCCGTCCCTGAAGAAAACCATTATTAAAAGTTAGACATAAAAGAATAATTAAGTGAATTATACCTAAGGCTTTTACTGGGAAACACGAAATGATCATAATATGAACTGCAATTTAGTGAAGTTTACAACGTCTTGCCACCATATTGCAAGCTGCAAGCGAAGGAGAACCCCAAGGGAGTGGCAGGTGCTGGGGCGGTACTATCAATGCTGAATGGGAAGGTTGTTTGCGAAGTGCTACAGCCACTTTGCGTGCAACCAATAACGAGGCAGAGTATTGGGGACTCACAATTGGACTGTGTGTTGCAAAGGAAGCTGGACTATCGGTGCGGGCTGGCCAAGTAGGTTTGTGGGCAGGTGCGGGTGAAGAAGCAGTCTCTCCAAGTATTGCACGAGCGTGTAATGATTCTGGCGAAACATTTGAACACTTTGAGATGGTTCATGTACCCCGGGAGGAGAATGCAAGAGCGGATGCTCTCTCTAACCAGGCCGCTGCTTTGACAGTAGCTGCCAAGAATGGAAGTGTGGAACAACCACCGGTGGATGAGGGTGTGGTGGTGCGGGAAACACTTCCCAAAGTACCTGGAGAACTAGAGGAGTGGATTCGTGCGCTGCGCTCCGAGGATCCTCTTCAACATTTCTGAGAACGGCGCAGGAGGAGGTGCGAACCTTAACTCCAATAAAGGTGGTGCTAGTTGCAATGGGACCCCACGTATCCTCATGGAACGGTTGGAAGACGGACAATGGGTTCTTGCCCGCCTTGCTTGTGGAGAGGAGGAAACTCCAGCAATGGCGCTGTAGCGTATGGCCAAAGAGAGGTTTGGCTGGACTGAGGGTAGCTTCTCTATCCAAGAAACGGAGCCGGGTGTATGTGAAGTCCGATGGACCAGTAAGAAACCCCCGCAGCTCCCGACTGTATGTGTGGAGCTTGTCGGATGAGGTTGATGACGGAGGCTGCGAACTATCTGCGAAAACAGGAAGTGGAGAACCGAGCATGGGCTGAGCAGTGCAAAGTGCCATCCCCGCAGGGGGGAATCATAATGCTATTGTACCTTGGCAACCGCTCCGATGCAATCGAAGCAGATGAGCTCACCACCACGGTCCTGATCATGGCCGATCATGCAGGGCCAAGTTGGTAGCTCCAACTCCGGCGGGAGTTGGTGCAAAGGAGACAATCCCTCCAAGATCGGTGAAGACGGGACTACAAATGCTGGGCGAATAATGGGGTGAAAAGCTAAAGGCAGCTGTGGGCATCCCCCAGGAGAGGGTGATCGAGTGCCACCGGGAGTGCGCTCTGAGTACTCGAAGGAGGTCGAAAACGCTGATGGAGAGCTGGAGCTGCGTTTTGGCCATCTAACGAGGAGGAAGAATTGATGAAGAATCAACTCCGGATGGAGCTCAAGGGAACCGCTTCATGGTGCTGTTCATGGGCCGTTACCCACCGACAGGAGAAACTCGTGACTGGATGAACGCGGCACTAGGAGATCCGGGGCAACAACACTCGGTGACCCGTATTCGCAACCTCGGTCGAGGATGTTTTGAAGCCATGCTGAAGAACGCAGATGGACTACAGGAATTGTTGGACCGAAAACGCTGAGGATGGGCCAATTTAGGGCGTGACTCCTAAAGTGGGCACCTCTGTTTTCGGTGGAGGATAAGGATGACTGCTGGCAGCCAGCGAGGACAGGGAGTTGGAGGTGTGGGGCCTACCATCCCTTTTCTGCGATAGTGAGGAACTAATGATGCGTCTAGCTGTGGATCTCGGAGCGACCGAGTATGTCGTCTCTCAACCGCCGCATGGAGTGGAAGGGCCAGTGCGGATGCGTGTTCCGAGCTATAGACATATCCTGCGTATGTGGTTTGACCGGGTACGTGTAGGATTGGTCCTCAAGGGAGGAGTTGGGGCATGCGGTTCTGCAAAATGCAGGGCACACGCTGGACCAGTGTAAGCGATTGGCACAAAGAAGCTGAAGTAGAGAGAAGAGGTGAGAGTGGAGAAAGGTGACGAGCAGAGCGATGATGGCAAACCCCGAAGAAGGCCCGAACGACTCCCCAAGCAACTCGAAAGAGTGTGGCGACGAGCAACCCTTTTGCCGGACTGGAGACCGAGACGGAGCAGCAATTGGAGCAAAGGGAAGTCTCGCCATCATTACCAATCCAGGCCAATCGTAAGCAGTGGACCAAGAAGAAGAAGAAGATCAAGTGCAACCGTATGCTCGTAAGAGTGTGGCATCTACACTTGGAGCACGGACAGGTGGAACAAAGAGGGTAGGCAGAGGGTGGACAGGGAGAAGCGTGGTGAGGCACGAGTGCAATCAGCCTCGAAACGATGCTACCCGTGGAGGACCAAGGAGGATGGGACACGTGAATTGCTCGTGACACGCAAGGAGGGGATTGGGGAGGTTCCCTGATTGCCCCGGGTTTCATGAGAAGAAGGAGCTGGCGAAGTTCCTCATGACCATGTTGGGCGGGCGGAGGATGCTCTACAGGTGCTAGTGAAAGACTTCTCTCCTTCACTGGATTATGTAACAGTTGAGTTGCAGTTTGCAAGAGCTCCAAATTACCAAAGGATTTGGTCTGGGTGGCGGACACGGGACAGATTCCGGACCCAGGTTTACATCCGCTTAATGACGAGCTTCCACATCATTACCTGGAACGTCAACGGTCTCGCGAACGTGGACGCAGCAGGGATACGACGTAGAGCACGAATAGCGCAGAACTTAGCAGAAGTGGGGGTAAGGCATTCAGTTGACCTACTGATGTTGCAGGAACATCATGTAGCAGCAGTCAACGTTGGTGAAGGGCGGGCTTCTTCCCTGCTGGACGAACGTTTTGGAACCCAGCCACCGGACAAACAGGTGGCACGTTAATTGGAGTGGCTAATCGGTGGGCCGGGATGGTTGTAAGGCATGAGATCATTGTGCGGAGCCGTGTGCACTGCGTTGTGTTGGATGTCTGGGGACGAAGGATCGGTGTACTCAACATATATGCACCAGTAGGACGCTGGTCACTGGAAGCGTGTGCGGTTATGGAGACAATTGGTGGACTGGGCGCCGGATGATGTAGACGAGTGGATTGTGGGAGGAGACTTCAACATGGTGGAGACTGAAGATGACTCGTTGACTCCACAGTAGCCAGGCACACCCTGCATGCCGGAGGAGGGCAGAATGAGATGCAAGCGTGGAGATTGTTGCAAGTCACTTTTGGGATCTCGGACGCTTATGGCTTGGATGGTTATGTGCCGCATGCTCCAAGGTTCACGTGGACAGGTGTGCTCCCTGGGGTAGGCCAATCAGCAAACGCTTGGATTGGCTGTATCTTTCTGGTTGGTTTTCAACGCGCAGTGGGTGCATGACTAGGTGGCAGGGATTCGGTGTGTCTGACCACGCTCCGCTTTCGGTGCGAGTAAAGATCTCAGAAAATCCAGTTGCTCAGCGTCGACCCCCGGGATCACTCGACGGTTCATTAAAGACCCCGAAATCCTGACTCACTTGGAGGAGGAGTGGACCCGATGAGAGGAAGCGAACAGCGGGCTTAGCTGCCTTCTTGGAGTATGTTTCACAGTATTGTTGTGAGGTTCAGATTTGCAGACATGCAAGGTATTTAGTAGGACGCGAGCAGTCCGAGCCAGCCTTGCAGCGAGTGAGCGGTTGTTAGGTAGGTACCCGGGGCATCAATGGCTAACGTGCCGAGAAGCACTGAAACGACCACTTAGAGCAGCTCGAAGCGGAGAAGGCAATGGATTGCCAAGCTTAGGGACTTGCGATGGTATACAAGTGAGCGCACCCTCAACGCAGAGTTCTTTAGAGCCATTGCCCGACAAGAGGGAAGCCCATCTTTGGACTTAGGAATGAGGCTGGACAGATCTGCGAAGAAGTAGACGAGATGCTGGAGATAGGCACGACATACTTCAGCAGCTCTTCACGGCTGAGCCGTGGACACGACCGCTCTGGGGTGCTTTCAACCATCCCCCAGTGATCACAGAAATGGCTCATCAGTTGCTACAGCCCTTCACGGAGGCGGAGTTACTAGCGGCGGCACGTGAGCTCAACAAGCGGGACAAGTCCCGGGCGTGGATGGTATCCCCATGGAATTCTTTGTACAAGCCTGGCGGTGGTTAGGAGGTGCAATACTTGCTGAGTGGAATGCAGCAAAGGAAACACACCCAGTTCAGACATGGAGCGCGGCTTTCACGGACGGGCTGGTGACATTGATTCCAAAGGAGGGCAGTGATGATGCGTCGGAGGTGAGATGCTGGCGGCCGATTTTGATGATGAACTCGATCTACAAGATCTTCGCAAAGACATTAGCCAACCGCCTGCAGCAGTCATGCGAGTGATGTGTGCCAGCACAAAACGGGTTTCTAAAAGGCCGACAGCTCTACGAAAACGTGATCACCATGATCTTGGCTGGGAGAATGGGCAGGAGCCTTCCGAACCCTACTGCTTGCTGCTGCTCGATGGGGAAAAAGCGTACGACAGGGTGGACTGGAGCTTTTTAGAGATGGTGATGCGACGGCTTGGTTTTCCGGCTAGGTTTGTAAGGTGGATTGCAAGGCTCTATCAGCAATCAGCGAGTCGTTTGGTCATCAATGGATGGATGGGGCGGCCAATTCGTCTCTCTAGATCGGTAAGACAAGGATGCCTGCACGTACCTCTTCTTGATGCAGGCTGAAGCGCTACATGCGTATATGCATCGACCGCCCGTCCAAGCCGAGGGGATTCCGCTACCAGATTGCCAGGGGCCTCTGCGCGACCTTGGTCCGCGAGGGAGAGAACCGTTCTTGACAGCCTTTTTGCGGATGACACAGGATTTTTGGTGTTGGGAACAGCAGAGATGGGTAAAGCAGCTACTTGATCGGTTCAACTTTGTGGCTGGGGGCAAGACGAATTGGCATAAGTCCCGTGGTGTGTGGCTCAGTGCACATGCGAGGCCGGATTGGGGAGCAGACTGGGGATTTGTCTGGGTCGAGCAGGGGAGGACAACTAGGTATCTCGGTTCCAGTTGGGTGATCGGTATGATGCAAGTAGACAAGGCGCGTTTGTACTGCAGCGACTCCTAGCCCATATGTGCAGTTGGGGTAACCGTTCGCTGTCCTCCCGGCACGCCTTGTGGTGGCCAACGCGGTGCTCCTAGGCAGCCTTTGGTTCTACATGGGAGTTTGGAGCCTCAGTGCAACAAATGTAAGGGAGATAGAGCAGCTTCTTCGGGTGTACATCTGGAAAGGTTCAAGCCGCAAGCAGAGGTACCAGGCTCGTGTGAGATGGGATTCTTGTGCACGACCACAGGCGAATGGAGGAATCGGGTTGCTTGCCCCAGGCCCTATAGCACAAGCGTTGATGGTCAAGATGATGGTACATTGTTTTTTTTCCAGGGTGTCAGCCGTGGAAGGTGATGCTCCGCGCCTTGCTCCTGCAAGTCAGACCCCTTAGATCATCTGCAGCTACAACGGTCCAGTGGGCCGAAGATCCCCGTTGGATATTCAGCATACCGCCCTTTAGGATTCCGGCGTCCGTGACTCGTACAGCAAGATACTGTTACGGTACTGGATGGAGCTTCGGACAGCCCTGATTCCCGTGCGCCCTTCACGACTTGAAGAATTGAACTCCCTTCCACTATTTCTCCACGAGCTAGTCCATCCGGTGGGCATCGGGATATCTCTGGAGATGAGCGTATGCCACAAGGAGTTAAGGTAGTATACAGACGGTGGCATGCAGCCGGGCTGCGTACGGTGGGCCAACTTCGAGAGCTAGACATGCAGCCAGATAGGGTGTCAGCATGGGTTCGTAAGTGGGAACCAGAAAGAATTGCACTGCGGCTAACGATAGTGAGGTAACAGCACTCGGCATTTTGTAGCGCGTGAGCAGGTGTTACGAGACTTCGGAGGCACTTGGCCGGAGAGCGAGGTCCGAGTGGGGGACTGGTGCCGCATTGGGACGAGGGTTTGGTACATAGCTGACATGGACGCTCGAGAAGGAGCAGGCTTTCGAGTAGGACTGGATGGTCTCCTCAACCCGCAAGTGGTCCAGTTTTCTCCTCTTCCGAAGTTGGTGAACGTCGGACTGGTGCGTGTGATTGATATGGCAAAGAAGAGGCCAACAGTGGATCCGGAAGTGAAGCATGGGTAATGGAGACATTTAATGGGCAGGGAGCATCGTCAACTTGATCAGGGTCCTCATAGTGATGCATGGTTTTGCCTATTGCACTAGAGAATACAATTCATTGAAAGTTTTGCACGGTTGAAAAGGTTATTTCAGTGCATAGATACACTCAAGAAGGATCTTCAGCTTGAACCACGGGTGGGACGAGCGGTTTTCACTGGAAGGCGACCTCCATCAAAGCTGGAGGAACACATGGGAAGGATCGGGCTTCCTAGATCGCTTGCACAGACATTGGGAAGTGAGATTTGGGCCGGATATTGGTCGAGTGGGATCAAGACCTTTATGTGGCTCTTGCTGCAAGATAGTTTGGCTGTCCGAGCCAACGTTTCGGGGGTTACCTTGCAATGCATGCATGTGTTGTGGAGAATTGGAGACTGAGCGCCATTGTTTATGGGAGTGTCGTGCCGCCAAGGCAGTTTGGAGCAGAGCGATGACCCTGGTGCAGAGGTTTGGGTCGTGGAGATGATGCCACAATAGGATGGGAGCGGCTTGCCTCGGTGAACTGTATCCATGTGCGTGCTACATCGGGGGTCTTGGCGTGTCTCGGGAAGACATGATACTAGGCCGGTATATGATCTGGGCGGACAATAGGTGGTAATGGAAGAACCACCTGGGCTCTAGCTGAACCAATGGTACTTCCTGCGTGGGTGACCATGTGGACGATCTAGCGAGCTTGCAATGCAGAGGTCTTTCAAGGGCACAGATGGAGTTTGCAACGAATGGTTGCATTTATGTGGGTAACTTAGTCTCGTTAGTAGCTGGATCGTATGAGGAAGCACGTGCCACGTGTGACATCGGGGAGTACCGGGTGTATGAAGAACAGTGGCTGCCAGCACTTGGCCGCATTGTGTGAGGACGGGAGCTTGCGTGCATTTGTCTACTGGCGGTGGCAACCGCCTTGTGGTTTCTAGAGGGAGATGCTTCCCTGGATGCCGCTTGGAGAGACTGAGTCCCACTTGCCGCAACTTGAGGAAATGGCTGACGTAGCATGCGGTTGACGTGGTGGGGGCAGATGTGGCAGGAAGCTAACGTGACAAGCTGCTGATGTGGCAGAAAGCTAACGTGACAAGCTGCTGATGTGGCAGGAAGCTAACGTGACAAGCTGCTGACGTGGCAGGATGCTGATGTGGCAGGTAGGTGACGTGGCAGAGGTAGAAGGCTAGGCCAGTAATAGGAGGTAGCAGGCAGTAGAAAATAAGGTAATCACCCTTTTATTCAAAAGGAATCCTCTAATGTACGTTACTACACTATTGAATAAGATAAGTATTGGCAAGGTCCTGTTTTCCCCCTGAATTTCACATAAATACAGACACCCGCAACACATATGTACATGTGTGTGTATGTATACACACAAAAGCAAAAAACTGATAAAAAATGCCATTTTTCTTGCTATCGCAAATCTTACACAAATCTTTCATTGAGAACTATACAAAAGATGCATCCGGAAACTTACTTAGTGAGCTTCATTAGCCCGACAGCTTCAGGATCTTCATGGTCGCGTGATCAAGAACGAAGAAGTAATAAGTTGAACAGATCATCGCCGTCGATTAAAAACAAATCGCAGCTAGTAAATATTCCTAGTATGTTTCAAATAAACTTATTGAATTTCAACGTGCATATGCTAAAGCATATTCCAACGGTCAAGTGCCATTTTCAAATTTCCTCAGCCTCGCGATCTTCAGTTGCAACGTCTTCCTCTTCATCCAGCTCAACAACCTCCACAGCAGCCGTTCATCAAACGAGCTCAACATCGGATACAGCTTCCACCTCGGAATCGCCAATTTGGAGGATTCTTCGCTGGAATCACTGCCAAAATTGTAAGAATCTCAAAATCTCAGATGGAGCCGAGCTTACGGCGGCTGGTGGATTTCGTGAGTCCCAGGATTCAGAAAGACGAAAAGCTGCCAAGCGCCTTCCCACGCCTGAATCGTGCGAAAATAAGTTGACTTCCGATCCAGGTCTCCTGCGCAACTCTCAGATCCTCAATTGATGGAAACCTCAATTTGGTTTGGTCCAAGGCAGTGTCACGGTGAGCTTCATCGTGCAGTGAAAGTGCTCCTCACAATTCGTTCTCACAATACATTCGCCAGCAATGCAGCGCGCTTTCACTTTTAGTCGATTCACGAGCATTGCACCGTGCAGCAATCGCCTGACTTCTGCGCAGCGGCACGAGCTAGGAATCGTCGTTGACCGGCAGCAGCATTAATGGTTCTCTGGACATCAAGGCTCGCTGCAGAATCCATCCTATTAATTTATCCTTCGACTATGCGGCCCCGATTGTGCCACGTAGACGCCGAGCGTCGCTTCAAAATAAATGTTAGGGCTACTCTTAGGGTTTTAAAAAAGGATTGACAAAACAGAGACATTAGGTTCTTGAGGATGAAGTTCCCTCGGACATGTCACTTGTTCAACTTGGGAGCTGCAACACGGGACGATCTGAGGATGGAAAAACACAAGGCTCTGAATATTCTCTCGAATTCGAAGCTTATTCTCACCGCAGAAGAGAAGTATAACACACACACCCACACACACGCATGCACAATGTGTATTTATGCCAGCTTCCTTGAAGCAAACCCTGAAAATTAATATGTAAAGTTTCGAAACAGGGTCGATGGTGCCAATTTGGCGCTTAAATGGGTTCCTTGGAGCAAATCATTTGTCGGATACAACAGATCAAAGACTGTCTTCGGTGATCGATCGGAGTCCGATTTTCAATTCCGGCAGCTGGGACAATGGATTGATAGCCACACAGAGAGCCTTCAAAGCCTTCTCGGAGGTATTACACACACATAGATACCGATTTTACACACGCATACATACAGGGGGAAATCGCATTCTATATGGAGAATGGCTAGGTTTCAAGCACAAACATTCACTACACTGCGCTTTACGACTACTTTCTTGCATTTGATATTTCTGGACTCGGACAAAGGTACATTATATATGAAATGAATGTATATGTAGAACTAGGAAACCATTATCAAGTATTGCTTGAAGTCACCCCACTCCTACGTTCAAGGGTGTGTGTGTGACAGATACATGCACATCCATATACAACATGTTTTCTAGGAAAATTTCTTTCACGGCGAGAGGAGATTAATAGAGCTAACAGGATAGAGGTGGAAGCATACAGGCCTCCAATATTTACAGTACCTGAGATCGAACTGACGAGGCCTGTTACGGAGGATTCTTTAATTAATGACTGTTTAACTGCTAGATCAAAGTTTTACGATGGCCCTGTGGAGGGAATATACCTCAAGTGGGATGAAGGTGATTGGTCGGTTGACCGTGCAAAGCTTGTAAGACCGGACTTTCAACAGGAGTTAGATAATAGTGAGCATTGGTCAAAGGCCGTCCTGTTAAGAATATTGTTGATTATAACAAACAGTATGAGATGCTGAATGCAACGTAAAATTTGAAAAACTTTAGCTTAATCATTAGCTCGGGCAAATCTCAGATCTTGAGCTGATGGGAGACTCCCAAGTCACGCAGAGATCACTCCTCCCAAATGTATTTGCGCAGAGAGAATCTACCATTTCACATATCTACTACATCAAAGGCACACACACTCAACACACATTGCTGAAGTGTTGTATTCCCGTTTCTGTACAGGCTGAAGAAACTCACAGACTGAAGTCACCACGTTTAAAGGGGACTCTGAGTGGCAATCAATACATGTGAATAGTGTTTTATTTTGTTGACCGAGAATGATCTGGTCTGTGATGAGTTGGCGGTGAACCCAATTAAAATCAGAATATTCATGACACGAACCAATTAAAATCATTACAAATCTATTGGGTTCATGGATTCAAATTATTATGAAACTTTGTACATTGCATGAAAATATGATAATGAAACCTCTCTGTCTCTTTTCAATGCCTTTAACAAAATTTCCATATTAAACCACATCGGAAGTTAGCAAAATACTCACATCAAATTTTTATATCTCGATCGTTATGAATACAATCTACTTGATATATGCGCTGCAACATTGTAATGAAGCCAATGTTTCTGTCTGTTAGCACGGTGCACTTTTGATATCAATTTGTCTCATGATATCAAAGATATGGAAGGAAAGCCATCTATCCACGAGTTTGATAGAGAGAAAGGTTTAAGATATTTAAGATTCATCTTGAATTCTAACTCTTGTTTCATGGTTTGCTGGGAATTGTAAATAGAACAAAGTCGTTGCCGGCTCCAAGCTCTAGTGATATTGAGGTGCATGACTGGAACCTCCAGGATTCCAAGGCTAAGAGAGTATTGTGATCCTTGAATGTTCTCCTTGCTACTCCAGCAATTTCCCAAGTTCATTGCAGCAGTACTCTGGAAGTGGTAGAGTGACAAACCATTTTACAAGAGATTGCCTGAATGAAAATGCTAATCGAGCAAAGGAAGCAAGAAAATAACAACCAAATTAATTTTGTTAACACAACAGATAGCAATGAAGATGAAATAGATGACCATAACAAATGAAGTTGAACTAGATGACATGGAAGATGAAGATGAACTAGATGATGTGGACGACCACAGTAGTTTGTTCATGGCCACTAACATTTAGAGATCTCCAAGAAAACACCCTAGGTATAAAAGAGGTTGTGTCAAACAACCACATGACAAACTTGAGAGAACTCTTTACCTCGTTCAAACAAGTTCCATGAAACATGAGTATACTCTGGATATATACATAAATACATAAATATACTTGGATATACACATATATAACAAGCATGCATAATTGTGTTCAGATTGGCGCGCGTGCATACAGGCGTGTGCCGTATAATTGTAAGATATTTCCATATAAGAAAAATTATACATTTGTCACCTTCTCAATGCATTTGCAGCAGCTCTTAAAGTGTCTATTTCTTTGCAAAATGCCACTCTCACATAGCAATTCTTATAATCAGCTTTCGAAGAAGGGAAGAATGCACACCCAGGCACCACTGCCACCCCCGTTCTGCTTATAAGATCACTCACAAACTCCACCTGGAATATAGTTAAGAATTTGCAACACACATACACGCACGCACGCACTCACACATTGCCACTTACGTCATTGAGCTTGTTTCCTCTTGGTAGTTTTACAAAGACGAAAAATGAACCCTGTGGCTTGGACTCTAGCTCATATCCAGCTTCAACTAACACCTTGCATATGTAATCACATCTTTCCTGATAACTCTATATAAATCTGTCAACACACACACTCACGCACGCACGCACGCACACACGCACCTGCTTTAAGAGTGTATAAAACTCTGGGTTGCTTTGTAAAGCACTCAATGCAGCAACTTGAAATGGTGCTGGAGCAGAATCAGTAAGTTTCACGTGTATGTTTCTGATGGCAGTTGCTATTTGTTTTGGTGCTATAGCCCAGCCAACACGCCAGCCTGTTTAATAATAACATACTTAAGCATAATAAACATATTAATACATAATTATTATGTATAAGTAAAAGAAACACCTGTTAAAGAGTAAGTTTTTGATATTGAAGAGGTGACAATAGTCCTCTCACGCATTCCTGGAAGTGATATAATACTTACATGAGTGGCTCCATTAAATACGATTTGCTCGTACACCTGTGATTATGTAATATTAATAGTCAATTAAAAATCAAGTTAAAATAGTTTACCTCATCAGTTATGGCGAGAATGTTATATTTACAGCAAAGGTTTGCTATCTCTGTGAGCTCTCTCTTGGTGAACACTTTCCCTGTTGGATTATGAGGACTACAAAGAAGATTATACAGGTGCTATTCTTTGATGAATACAATTTACCTGTTGATAATAATTGCTTTAGTTCTTGGTGTAATATGTTGCTCTAGTTCACTTGCATCCAGCGTCCACAACGGAGGTGATAGAGTAACAAAAACCTGTATAGTGTGTGTGTGTGTGTGTTGTGTACAGTAAATAGATCTTAACTGGTTTTCCTTCTGCCAAGATGATGCAAGATTCATAAGTTTCATAAACTGGCTCCAGAAGGATAACCTCGTCATCACGGTCCACAACTGAAACATTTGATATATTTATCATAGTAAGTGACAAAAACACACGCACGCACGCACGCACGCACACCAGCAAAAACTGCTGCCGCAAGAGCTTCTGACTGACCACAACATGTAACGATATCGGTTTCTGGATCGACTTTGATTCCATGCATGGCTTCAAAGTTTTGTGCCACTCTATCGCACACACTTCTTGAACATGGCTATCTTAGCAAGTAGAGTCAGTACTCGTTGTGTGTGGTGGGGTGTGTGTGCGTGTGTGTGGGTGTGCTTGCGTGTGTGTGTTCACTAGTTTACCTATACTGGTTGCAATCGGCTTTAATTGCATTTATAGCTGCGTCCTTGAATTCAGAGGGAGCTGGAAAATCTGGAAAGCCTATGACGGCATTGCACATTAGAACTATTTTCACATACTTGAAGGTATATTGCATTACATTGTAGAAGTGTGTGTGTGTGTGTGTGTGTGACTGTGTGTGTTAATTATGAATTAATGTGAAAATGAAGAAGACTTACCTTCTGCTAGATTGATGGCATTGCATTTTTGGGCGAGTTGAGACAGCTTTTGAATAGGAGATGGTTTGAAAGATTGAGTTCTTTGAGAAAGCCATGGACAAGGCTCCTCCATGACCCCCCAACATTAATCAAATGATAACCTGTGGTGTGTAATAGGAGTACATATTTAATTACTTAAAATATTCATTTTAATATTTTATGCAAAAAGTATAGATATAATTTAGTTTATGTAGATATATTTAAAAATGCAATATTTTGAAAATAATATTGGGTGCTTTCTGTACTGACTGAGTGACTTTAAACTGAATTTATAAAACGTAGTTTATATTTCATAATATGAATGTTATAACTAAAATGAGAATGTATATAGTTCCATTTCTTAATAATAATAATTTTAATTATTTAATTAACATTTTTTAATATATAAAAATAATTTTTAAAATAATATATGTTTAAAGAAAGAATATTCTTTTAAATGTATGTTTAAAAATATTAATAAATAATACATAAGTATTAATTAATTTATATGTGTTATATAACTAAACTTGGAATGATATATGAAAATGGGAATATAAAACAATTTTTTTTATAAAAACATCTTCTATTTCAGAATAATGTTTAATATGCTGTAATTCAGTGAATATGCACTTCTTAATATATTTTTAGCACTTTATTTTAAAACTAATTTCTACAACATGGACAACATTTCAGATATACTTTAGATAAGAAATAATACTATATTTTATTTTATAATTATTTTTATTCATGTAATTTTAAATTTAGAAAGAGAATATATATTTGTATTTTAAATCACATGTTACATAATTTAATATATATTATTTATTACGTTACATTAAAATGACATTACTAATTTTAAATTTATAAATTTAAGTATTTTAATTCTAATTTTAAAATCAGTATGGATTTTCAATTTTAAATTAAATCCCACTGATGATTTAAACATTAAATAAAAATATTTAGATTTATAAATTTAATTTTTTAAACTTAAAATTAATAATAATATTATGTTGTCACAATAAATTCATTACTACTGCTTTTAACTTAATTGTTTATAGTAACGTGCTTCGATCTCTTTTTATTTTTACTACTGATTTTTCTTTTTTAATTTTTTTTTATAATATTGCATCAATATATTAAGCTGTAGAATATAGAGTCTTTAAGAATGTATAAATATTTTATTTATAAACTTTATAAAAAAATTAATTACTTTTTGACCTTTATCTCAAGTAAAGTTATAACTTTTTTATATAGAAATACCTTTATCTCAAGTAAAGTGTAAAGTAATAAATATGAAAGCTATATATAAAAAAACTTATATATATAATATTTAGATGTAAATAATAAAATAATAATAATAAGTATTTTATAAACATGTATATTAAAAATATATTATTAAACAAATACCTATTGTGAATGAAATGCACCTGTTTCATCCTACTTAAGTTAAAGATTTCTCAGGTTGTATAATGACCAGTTTCTATTCTTCCTTGAACTCTGCTCAAATACTCTAAAGAACGTGAATATACACAAATAATAAATTTGATAATTTAATAAATACAACACTAAATATTATATAATAAGTTTATGTAAACAATGCTAACATGTAAATACTTCTATTTCAAAATATATATTGCTCGATTATTTCTCTAATCAAAATGAATAATTACTTATTCTCTAATGAGTGGCAAGCTTGCTCATGCTCATGCCATGGCTCAGTTCTTAGCTGCTCTCCATATTGTCCTCCTGGTTGATACCTGGGCCTTTGCTGCTTATAGTCCCGTGAATATGGACTTTTTGGGTAGTAGGGTTTGTCCCCTTTTGCCACGGTCGCACTTGTCGATACCTTGGGTGGTACTTCTGCCCATGCCATTGCTGAACTTCACCATATCTTGAGTCGTTGCCGCTATGCCATGGTCGAATTTGTCGCTGGTTCGATTGTTCATAGTTGTCGCGCTTGTGCCATAGAGAAGCTTGCCGATTTCTCTCGTAATTGTCACCTTATGCCATGGTCGAGCTTGTTCTTGATATCGTCCCTCGCCCTTATGCCATGGTCGAGCTTGTTCTTGATATCGTCCCTCGCCCTTGTGCCATGGAGGAGCTTGTTGGTATCTATTGCAGTGCCATGGTCGAGCTTGTCGATGGTATCGGTTGTACGACGGATGGTTTCTCTCACCCTTGTGCCATGGATGGTCTCTTTCGTAGTTATCACCCTTGTACCATGGATGGTGTCTCTCGCAGTTGCCACGATCTTCCTTGTGCCATGGAGGGTTTCTCTCGTAATTGTCACCATTGAACAATTCAGAAGCTTGTTGTTGGTATGTTTGTTCATAGTTATCATCGTTGCTCCACAGTCGGGCTTCTCTGTCTCTTGGCTGGTACATCGGCAGCTCGCCCCTCTGCCATTCTCCCTGCTCTTGCTCTTCTTTGTTAACTTCCATCCTATCTTCCCTAATATTTCCCCATCATATATATAATATATACAAGTAGTAAAAGGTAAAAGAAAAAGGCCATGCCTAATAGGGAAAAGGTATGGAATTAAAGGACATTACATTTACTGCACTATGAATAATTCGAGATTTAATTGTGGATAAAATATGCATTCATATGTTCATAAGTATAAATTTAATTTTAATATTCACAATTATCATGGCCGAACATATAGTAATCTGAACAATGTAACTAAACCATAGCAATTAAATTTAGTTAAAAGTACATGAGTTACTTTACCTATATCGATTAATTTAAATGCCAAGAAAAAGCATAAAGATAACTTAAAGGGTACGGTCTCTGTTCTAGGGTACGGTCTCGTTCTAGGTAAGTCTGTACTTAACAACGACGTACGACATGTAATAACTTCCCACGTACATGCACAACCAGAGAATACCTGATCATGGACATATTTAATCATTAAATATTATATTTTAATGAGGATAAGAAATAAATCCCGACCATGATCTAACCAGAAATATATAGTCACACTCATATGGTTGTGAAATATATATCAGAATCATAGGACCTATGGGTCCCTTATATAAGTAAAAGGTCGTTGGCATTCTCGGAAAGCAAACTCTTCCTAACCATTGCTTTGATTAAGTTGGTAGCATTTACATGTCAAAAGTTATAAAAACAAGCTGGTAGGTCAAAAAGAAAGATGACAATGCATAAAATCTGACGTGTCAGTGTATACGTGTAGTTTACTAGATGAGAACTTTACCAATTCATGCAGATTGAAGCTCTGGATTATAAACATTATTAAACTTGAACAGGAATCAAAAGAAAGGCATTTTCTGTTGATGCCGCGGACGGTCTTCTTTAGAATTTATTAAATTTGAAAGCGATAGAAGAGAAAGCTTGTCATATTCGTGGTTGGAGCCATGTCATGTCATATGTACATGGATCCTTTAAGAATTTCTTCGGTTTTTTTTCATGGTGGGTTTTCATATACATCATAGAATTTGCAGTAACGAACAGGATTTAGCATGCGTTAAGCAAGGATTTAAGCGTTTTATATGTTTTCAATCCCTGGGGAATGTGGGGGAACAAGAATTGAGCGTTTTCTTGCAGTAATTCGCTTGTTGGTACATGAGTTCTATCCATTTAAGATGAGATCCGCTCAGGAAACTTAAGTGTGCAGCATGGGGCAGATGGAGAACGCAGAGAGCACCAGAACGATACTTGTTGGTGTGAATTTGAGCTCGGAATGCAGGGAAATGCTTACATGGATCATTGCAAAGCTAGCACAGGCTGGGGATCGGGTTACTGCTGTTCATGTTGTGCGTGCATATTCAGACTCAGGTGTGTGACAAAGGATTCTATTCTTCTTATGTTATATATAAATTGTTTGTTTTAGATGATATTTTGGACTCAGTTGTAAAACAGAGGCTAGATAACACATTTGAGTCCGTGCTGGAGTTTACCAAAGCATTTGCAATCTCAAACAGGTATACTATAACTGTAGAAGCATAGACAATGTACGTGTATGTGTGTGTGTCGTCATTGAAGATGAAAGGTGATCAACAACTACTTGTACATGAGCGGCAGGTGTATTAATATATTTGTTGATATTACACGTACACCTAATCTTGTGGTATAATATGCATAGGCATACGTAGTGTACTGGTATGACATCATGCATTCATTTTTGCTTGCGATATACTCTTCCAGCAGATTGTTTTGCAAGTAATCTCATTTCCGAGCTTCACTCTTACGAAGTTTAATTGTAATCTGTACTTCTACTTTGTATTTGTTTACAATCTTCTATTGATGTACTACCAACTAAGATTTATGATTTGGTACACAGGTACGTCTGGACATCAAAGTCGTTTCTGGTACCTCCTAAGGAAGGCATTAGTTGAATGTGCCAAATTGGAAAAGGCGTCAGTTCTAGTTCTTGGTGCTGCAAGAACCGGGTATTTATATACATACACACTCATTCGTGTGTGTATGAACACACACACACATGCAAAATGTGTATGGTCGTGTAGAGTATTAGACCTTTCTGTGACATCTGCTCTATAGACGCACAGAGTCATTGGCCAGATACTGCACGAAACGTCTTCCCTCAAGCTGTACGGTTCTGGTTGTTGAACAAGGACAAGTCGTGTTCGGGAAAGACGGCGCACAGAGCACCTCAGGTAAACAATCTCTAGAGACTTACCTTTCCTCACCATGCTGACTTTCAATTTCGGACAGGAAAAATATGTCATACCACGCCTTCAACACCTGATACCAACTCAAAAGGTGCAACACACACGCACGCACGCACGCACACACACATATAATATTTGTATGTTTACAGATGAGCATAAGACGATCAAGTTTCAAATACAACAACGGCATCAACAAGCAGGATGGCCACTAATGCACAGGAGTATCTCCCTGGAGAAAATGAGCCCATCACGGAGTGTCTCAGTGGTAAAATGGGCTCTACAGTTGCCAGACAGACTTAAAGAAGCTTTTGACAGACAAGGTGGAAGCATGGTCAGGACGATTGCAAGTTCTGCCATGCCAGACCAAATAAGACAGGATAATAATCTCCCCCGATTAAGACATAAACAGAGTTTTAATCAACGCGAGGACGATCAACTTGAGAGTGGTCGGAGTTCCATGTTCAGCTTGAGCCCGTCGATACGGTGTCTGTGCAGTCATCGAACCAGTCTCATTTCTTGGAGAAGATAGATAGCCTCTGTCGTAACAAGGCCTGTGCTCGATTCTCCTGTGAGGAGCTACAAGCTGCAACTTCAAACTTCTCAACTGGTGAGTTTATTACTCTAATCTAACTAGTTTAAGCTAATTGGACATGTATAAGTGTGTTTTGACCACGTGAAATGAATGTATACATACATTATATATATATACATATATATAATGTATATATGAGAGAGCATGAGAAATGTGACAAACAACAAGAGACAAAAGTTGACTTCCATACAGTATATATTTACATTAAAATACAGAAAGGAATATTATCCTTCGCGTGCGTGCGTGCGTGCGCGCGTGTGTTAAGTGGACTTTTACAGATAACTTGGTGGGTAAAGGAGGGTGTAGCAAAGTGTACCGTGGGATGCTATCTGGTGGACATGTTGTAGCGGTAAAGTGTCTGAAACAAGGAGCAACAGAAGCAGATGAAGAGCTCCTTACGAAGTTGAGATACTTTGCACACTCAATCATCCCAATATTGTTGGATTAATCGGATATTGCGTTGATGGGGATACACACATGCTTATTTACAATTTCGCTGTTGAAGGAAACCTGGAAGAAAACCTCCACAGTACGTACATTATGTGTGTGTGTGTGTGTGTGTGTGTGTGAGCAGTGCTTTTGTGAAGGTGGTAAGGATAAGCCATTGTTGAGCTGGTCAGCGAGGCACAGAATTGCCGTGGGTGCTGCTGAAGCATTTGTATACCTACATGATACGTGTTCGAGACCTGTAGTTCACCGGGATGTGAAGTCTTCCAATATTCTCCTCTCCACGGACTTCAAGCCCCAGGTAAAAACTTAATAATAATAATTATTATATGTTTATATTATATATATCTTATTCATTTATCAGATTTCCGACTTTGGATTGGCTAGATGGGCTCCAACATCTGCCAACACATTACATGTAGTGATGTTGTCGGAACTCTTGGGTACGTATGTCGATAACATACATATACACATATATATGTAAGTATATGTCTGTATATTATTGCAGATATCTAGCTCCTGAGTATTTCATGTTTGGGAGGGTTAATGATAAAACAGATGTGTACTCATTTGGAGTGGTATTACTGGAGCTTATTAGTGGAAGGCCTCCATTGATATGACAAAGCCGAAAGGCCAGGAAAACTTGGTTGCATGGGTAAGTTTTAATATTGTATATTTATCACTAATTATTACATATAATAATTAATGGTAATATAATAGGCTAGGCCACACTTTGAAAGTGGAAGCATTGAGACGCTTGTCGATCCAAGGCTTGACAGAAACTATGATGAGACTCAGCTCAGAAACATGGCTGTAGCTGCTAGTTTCTGCCTAAGGCAATCACCCAGTACAGACCTCGAATGACAAGGGTACATATCTGTATATACACACACAACTGTTATGTGTGCGTGTGCGTGTGCGTATTAATAATATATATTGTAGGTGCTGAGGCTGCTGTGTGGAGAAGACAGCACCGGCCCCTCTACAAGATACGAGTGCAGCGTGGATGACGCCAGCGAGTTCGGTGATTACATAGACAACAACGACGTGAGGAAGCATCTAGCGTTGGCCATGATGGGCGTGGATGATGACGTGGCTTCCCAGTCAAGTGCCGACCGGAACAGCATTGATATGAGCCAGAACGAGAAGAACCTGGATGAGTACCTCGGTGGCCGATACAGCCGTTCCAGCAGTTTTGATTAAACATATCTATGGAACAAGGTGATAGACGGGTGTTCAGGATGTTGTAAAGTATATGTGCTTGGAGCTTATGTGATATAGCATTTGTGAACTTGGGAATATTCCCCAATATATGTATAAAACAATTCATTTAATAAAAAGCTAGCTAGTTTTTTTTCCGTGTTAAAAACATCAAATTCTGTAAGTACCTTTGAAACAGATTGAATATACATAACAGACGCACACACAAGTACGTGTGTGTATTATTTTGGCATATGTATGACTTAAGCAGTCACTAATTTACCTCACATGTATACACGTAAGTTCCTATGGATGCAGGATTGTTATGTATAATAAAAATATTATGTACGTATGTGTGTGTATATATGTGTGTGTGTGTGTGTAGATAGATAGATAGATATATATAATCTCCTATAAAACTAATACATATCAACGAATACGAGTGCATTTCTTAACGTTGATTCTTTTAATTTATAGGGAGATATAATATATATATATATGTATGTAATATCCTTAAGTTTTAAAAATTTTTTTCTTAATTTACAAATTTGTAATTTTTTATATTTACTAACTATTCTTATCAAAATTCAATACACTTAAAAACTGAATAAATTAAACTATAACATTAATTTTAGTATTTAATATTTAAAGTTTTAACCATTATAAACATAAGAATTAAAAAGTAAATTAGATTTTTTTAAAAAATAATTAAAAATAAAACACAATTACTCTTATAATATTTCTAACAATGTTTAATTTAGATTTTCATTTATGTTATTATTTTATTTATTTGTGTTGGAATTTGAAATGAAACAATGATTAATTAAATATATATTTAATCTATAGCAAATCATATAAAATTACATACACACACACACACACACACACACACACACACACACACACACACATATATATTAAATTAATTAAACAAAATACCAAAGAGTTTAAGGGTCAACCTATTTAATTTAATGGAAAGTTTAAAACTGTCTTTAAATTAGCTATAATCTGGTATCTAATGAGGCTTAATACGGGAGATAATAAAGATTGAGAAATATAATTATAATAAATCTTATTAACATATTTACTTTACATTTTACTTATGTTAAGAATGTGCCCTAATTAAAAGCCCTCAAGGAATTAGGGGTTGAAGACGGAGAGATGTCGCGGAATGTGCATCGTTCCCCATAAATGATCTCCCAGAGGAAATTCTCAGGTAGGTGTGTACATTTATGCATGATATATATATGTATATGTATATATGTGTATTCACATGTGTATGCTTTGTAAATCAGCATATACGCATCTTCTTGTGTAAAATTTACACGTTTTTTTTGTGTTGGACCTGTATGTATGTTTGGTTTGTCAGTTTGTGTTGTGTGTTGTGTGTGTGTGTGTGTGGGTGTGTGTGTGTGTGAGAGAGAGAGAGAGAGAGAGAGAGAGAGAGAGAGAGAGGATATGTGTGTGAATACCCTGTTTGATCTCGTATCTATATTCAAGATATACATATATATACATCTCTGTGTATGCATGTATGTGAGCATACACATCTCCTGTGTTGGAGGATATGCCACACTCAAACTATGTTCTCCATAGCTTGCTTGTAACGTATGAGTACTCACGTCTTCTGTGTAAAATGTACACGTGGATCTGTAGGTATTTTGGTTTTGTCAGTTTGTATTGTGTGTGTGTGAGAGAGAGAAGATACGGGTCTGAGTATTCTGTGTGATCCCGTATCTATATTGCCCATCAAGATATACTGCATCTCTGTATATGTATGCATGTGAGCATACGCATCCCGGTTTTGGAGGATATGTCACACTCAGACATAGGTTGCTTATATGTATAGTGTGTGTATGCATGTGAATACCCACATTATTCTGTGTGTTTCATACGGTATGTCTGTAGGATTATCTGCTCTCAGCTGCCTATCACAAGCTTGCTTATGGGAGAGCAGTGTGCAAATTATGGAATAGAACAATCTCCTCCCTCGATCTAAGTACACGGAACGAATCGTTTGTGATAGCACACCTGAAGTACCATAGGGAATATGCACTCTTAATCAATACAGCAATCGACAAATGTGTTTCAATGAGAACAAATCCCCGGGGAGAGTGGTTCCTTTGTGACTCTTCGGAAGGCCTGTGGTGTTTGTCAAATGCGAATTATAACCATTTTGACCGTTTGCTCGTGTTCAATCCGATTACCAGAGCAAGTGTAGAAGTAGCATGTCCTAGACCACATATGTCTACTCGGGCAAGCGAAGAGATAAAGGTACGTAGCTAGAAAGGTAGACAAGCAGTGTGTGTGTGTGTGAGAGAGAGACAGAGAGAGAGAGCATGGCTTTGAAGTCTCGTACAACTAACGTTTTGTTTTGAAGAGGGAGTTGTGGAAATTCTACAGTTACAAAGACACAAGGGAGTGGAAACTGGTGCTATTCATACACAAGTACAAAGAAGTGAACATATATAGCTCAGTAACACAACATGGACAGTGGGACAGAAACCTCCACTCCGTGGCAGATACATACCGCAGTCCACAGGCTCGAGCAACCCGTTACCCGTCTGTGACTACAAGAGGAGTGTAGCTTACACATACGACTTCAAGAGTGATACATGGAAATGCTAGAAGGAAATCTACCGACGATACCAGGTGAATGTGGATATTCACTTGTATGGGGCATGGAACATTCATCATCACCGCTTTGTCCCGTGAATCTCAACAAGGAAGACTCAGAATGTCTCGAGGATGGGCTCTTGGTGTGTATAAGTATGATACAGATGTTCTACAGTGGGATTTAGTGTCCGTGGGTATAGAATGCTGCCAGGATAAGGATGATGTGTTCTACTTTAGTGACGGTTAGAGAAATATGGGCTGTGTTCTGCGATGAGCAGGTTATGTGTAACTATAATGTTGCATTGGATGTGTGGAGCTCGTTCCGAGGGTTCGATCCCTCTTTCAACCTGTCTCAATACGAGTTTATATGCTCCCAGTTCGGTTTCAAGCAGCCATGAATGTGTATACAATGATTTTTTGTTAGTTTCTTGTGTGTGTGCCTGTGTGTGTGTGTGTGTGTGTGTGTGAGAGAGAGAGAGAGAGAGAGAGGTTTGCGCAGGTTTAAGAACCCTAAAACAGAGGATTTAGAGCAATATGTTTTACGGTTCTTGGGTTTATTGAGAGGAGGAAATGACGTGTTCATCGCAGGCATTCGTCGCTGCGGCGATGCCGCATCTCGGTAAAGATCGCATTTTCATCCTGGAAGCTCTCATCAATCCTCCTTGGTCCGGGTAAGAAATGCGAGATTTTCATCACATTACATACATCTAGGGTCTAAGGAGCTTCGGAAGAAGCAATGCGAAGCAGGAGTAGCAGGAAATCGTCCATAGAATGCGCACTGCAGCGAGCTGATGACGAGCGCGGCAGGAGCAGGCGGAATCCGGTGTTTGATCTGCTCCTTAAGCCGCTTGTCCGAGTTTTACAGGTAGTAACAGCCAGCAGGTTTGCTTGTAGCAGTAGAGTCCTTTAGGGCTATAGAGAAGCTCCAGAGAGCGGTTCCCGGGAAGAAGAAGAAACGCAGGCAGAAAACTATGACTTCTGAGGAGCGCAGCTCATGGACAAGTGGATTGCCACTTGTGGAGGAGCACATTCCCCATTCTGATTCTTGCAGCGAGCAGGGTAGGGAAGATCAAGCACATTATCCGACATCCCAGCTTGCCTCTCAAGTCTGAAGCTGCAGAAGTTCTCATTGTCATGAATGATGAGCGCGTTCTAAGAACTTTCTTCCGGATTCTGCCAGCAACCAGAGCTTCTGGAAGGAGTGGGATGCTCTGAAACTAGATAAAGTTGTCACGGAAGCTTACACTCCCCCGCCTCCGCCGCTTGAAATCCCGGATTGGGCCATGAAAGGTATGCATACTGTGTGTGTGTGTGTGTGTGTGTGTGTCTGTTTTGTGCTAATGTTTAGATATATGTACGCAGGCCCATCATTTCTGGGTCTGAAGAAAATTGGTGAATGGATGAACAAGAGAAATGAAACTGCAAGAAAACAAAGACCCAAGCAGGTGAACTTTATATTTCCATATAAGGCTGTACAGTTACTAATTCATATGATTCACATATATGCATAAGACTGTATCATATATTCACATATATGTATAAGATATATAGTTATTAGGCTTCATAGAATGCTTATATTGTTTTTCAGCAAGATCCGTATACGATATTTCAATCTGCAGCAGAACAACGCCTTCGAGAGATTGAGCGTGAGAAACTGAGGAAGAAAAGGGATCAAATCATGAAGAAGCAACAGGAAGAAAGGATCATGAAGCAGAGAATGTATGAAGAGGAGACGAAGAGGTACAAGAAGGAAGCTAAAATGAGACGGTTAGTTCTCCTGTATGGTGTTTTATATGCAATTAAGTACTTATAGCTATAGTCCGAATTGTATAAACACTATGTTTGTTCATATAAAACTTTGTTAATAGTTTATATGCTAATATGAGCGAGTTTATTCTACAGGACCTTGCAGAGGGAGAGAAGGGAAAGCTGGAACATGTTTTGGGCAAGTGCTGCAAATAATGAAGGGATACGCTTCATGCTTGGAGTTTTTCTTCTGGTTGTTTTACGTGACTGTGGTGGTGGGTATTAAGAAACGGAGGCAGGACTATGAGGACAGGTTATGTGTGTGTATGTGGTTTGTAACATAGTTTCGCATTGGTACTATGTTTATCATATGATTTGATCTTTCGTTTTGACATACTTTTGATACAGGATCAAGATACGGAAAGCAGAAGATGAGGAAAGGAGGGAAATGAAGAAACTCGAGGCTACAATGGAAAAGGCTGCTAGATCTCGTGGAACAGAGGAAGAGGAAGTCGAGGTACTGTCGCATATATATGTGTTCTTTAGTACTTACGTTGCTTATGAGACTAAGAAGACTTATACTTTGATATGTAATTAATGCATGAGAGAATGATCAAATAAAGATTGGTTTAAGGTTTATGAGGTCCGGAGCCAAAATGCGACAGGGACGTGCTGTTCGCTCCGGAAAGTATATGATGCGGAGGCAGATGTGAAGTTTTCAGATGTTGCCGGGCTTGGGAATATCCGTATTGAGCTTGAGGAGATTGTGGACTTCTTTACTCATGCAGAGAAGTTTCGTAGACGAGGCTGCAAGATTCCTAGTGAGTTATCTATTTTCTTTTTTCATATACATATGGTTTACACATATGCTTTTGTGAACATACATAAATGCACACACACAGACATGTAAACCAAATACTTATATGTAGATCTAGATATTAAATTCTGTGTATGTATGTGTATACGTCTGATATTCGTAATATGTATAAGAGAGAAACCCACTTATTAGTGCTCTCTCTCTCTCTCTCTCTTAATTTTTATTATCGTTTGTGCAGCTGGTATATTGCTGTGCGGTGATCCTGGAGTGGGGAAGACATTGTTGGCAAAAGCAGTTGCTGGAGAGGCAGGTGTTAATTTCTTTGCAATTTCAGCTTCTCAGTTTGTGGAGATTTATGTTGGAGTTGGTGCATCTAGAGTTCGTTCTCTTTATGCCGAAGCAAACCAAAATGTAAGTCGTGCATGTAAACGTAGACATATTGTGTGTGTGTGTGGTGTCTCTCTCTCTCTCTCTCTCTCTCTCTATATATATATATATATATATTATATTGAGGTAATAATAAAAGTTAGACTTGTGTATCAAGTGTTTTTAAAACTCTCTCTCTCTCTACACACACACACACATATACATGGAACGATGGAGTTCCTTCGCAGTCTCCAGCAGTTGTATTTATTGATGAGCTGGATGCTGTGGGAAGAATGCGAGGCTTATCGGAGGGATCCGGTGGTCAGGAACGTGATGCAACTCTCAACCAGGTAAGTTTGTTGTATGCATTCACGGGTATATGCAAAAACGCATGCATGTATATAATACAATGCATAAAGACGTGTATGTAGACGTATGTTATGGTTGTTTACATACTACGCGAAATGTAGAGCTACTTATATGCCATAGAGCTTAGGATTCTTCTATAGATTGTACTCTATAATTTCACGAGCTTAGGAGATTCATGTAGGAGACCTTTATTGCTTGTTTAAAGCTTGTATTAATTGTGATTATGTTATAAATGCAGCTTCTTACGTGCTTGGATGGCTTTGAGGGGAAAGGCCAAGTCATTACAATTGCGGCAACGAACAGGCCTGATATTCTAGACCCTGCACTTGTTCGTCCTGGACGTTTTGATCGTAAAATCTATATTCCAAAGCCAAGTCTTCAAGGTCGTATCGAAATCTTGCAGGTATGTTTTCACCCACATGCGCGGGGCATGCGCGGTGTGCGCGCGCGCGCGCGCGCGCTTTTTACATACATATATCAATATGCAGTTTACTATACCTGCTCTATGTGTGCATATCTATACCGTTTATCTTTGTATTATGCATGCATATGCTATCACACATCAACTATGAAGTACTCTATGTATACGTATTAATTAAGTATAAACCTGTTATAGGTGCATGCAAAATCGAAGCCGATGGCTGAAGGGGTGGATTACCACGCTGTTGCTCAAATTACAGCGGGTATGGTTGGTGCTCAGCTTGCACATATTGTGGACGTTGCTGCACTGTCTGCCCTTCGAGATGGACGCACGGAGGTGTAGAAAATTACATATAAGTTATATAGTTTTTGACATATATGCCTTGAGACAGGTTACTACAGATGATTTGCTGGAGGCTGCACATAATGAAGAGGGAGGTCAGCCTGATTTGCATGTTCGCAGTGACAGAGTGAGAGGTATTCTTGCTTTACAAGAAGCATCCATGGCGGCCATGGCTGTGAATTGTCCAGACATGAAGGACATACAACTGGTACTCCCCCTGTGTGTGTGTGTGTGCGCGCGCGCGCGCGCGCTCGCACTCTTGCTTGATGAATGATACACAATTCCAACTTCAGATGTCTATTGTACCGAGGATGGGCGAGGAAAAAGGATTTGTACGTTTCAAAGCCAATCCTCTGAAATTCGGTTATTTGGAAAGTCTTAGGTACTCTATATTTACACTTGATAGAGATATATACTAAGCATATTTCTTTTTCTGTACATATTAATTTGACCCCTTTTTCTGTACAAAGACAAACTCTAGTTTCTGCGAACACACACACACACCACACGACAGTATAGTGGCTAAAGTTTATGTGTACGCTTTTTAATGTAGTTGTCAAGGTTTCCTGGATCACATCACCGTTCAACTTGCTCCCCGTGCAGCTGATGAACTATGGAACGGTGCCGATAAGGTACTGAATAAAGAATAAAGACACAGGATGGGTTGTTGTGTTGTGTTCTGTGTGTGTATTTTGCGTATATCTATGTACATCAGCACGATGAGCAGTTAATAATATTTAAATACATAGATATCTCACATGTGTACACACATAGAGAAAGAGATTTGTAAAACAGAATATCTCTTGATTGAATTGCTTAACCGTCTGTTTACAGCTCAGCACTGTTTTCTCCGACAATGTGAACATTGCTAGAAAGGCAGCTCGTAGTTTTGTTCGAGCTGGCCATTCGGACAAGAAAGAATTATACGGACTCAACGGCTGTTATTATACATATAAAACGATATGGGTAAAGTTGTCCAGTTTATTTTACATACATATTCATTATCTAAATGATTATAGATAACACACACACATGTACATATTACAGAACGTTTAAATAGCTGTAAATTCAGTGTGTTATTCATAAAGTGGAAAATTAAGCCGGGTTCTTACTTTTCCAGGAGGTAGATGTGGAAGCTCAGAAGGTGATAGAGAACTGCTACTCGAGGGCACTAGAGGTAACCTTACATAAGTAAACAAATATTTTCCGGTGTTTCATTTGCACACCCAGATAGACACTGTAGTGTATAATAGTTATCCATGTACACATCTATTACGTGTCTCCATTGAAGTTTGCTAAACAAAATGCATGGTTTTGTAGTATCTAAAACGCAACCGTCAGTTTGTGAACGTGTTGGTAGAGCGACTTCTGGAAAAGGGGAGCATTTGGAAGCCCGAGATTATGGAGATCGTCGATAAGTACGCTGCTTTGATGAGCCTCGACCTGATCCACTCGAAGTTCGCAACATAAGAAGGGACGAGTTCGAACAGCAGATGATGTCAATGAACAAGAAGCCTATAAGAGTTTCAAGTTGAAGAATTTCTACCTTTTCTCATACAATGTGGCATATTGGTAAGCATCTTAAATAAGCGCCTTGTATAATGTTTAATATATATAATACAGCCTGAGTGTTACCTGTGTGTTTGAGGTTCACACACACACACACACAGGAGAAGAACACAAGACATGTAGCTTAAAAGAACGACAGTTTTCAGCCGAGTCCTATTATATATATTCCTATATAGCGTACATACATGTGTATGCATTCATATATATCAGGATTGACAACATCTAAGTAGTAGGGCCTGTGTTTACTGCAATAATATTATAATAGCATATCTATCTATCTAGCTACAGTATAACTGGTGAATCCTGTTTACATTAGTTTCTTTTCTTGCAGAGGCCTCGTTGATGCAGAACCTCACGCGTGAAGAAACGCTTCCGAAAGGTGGACTGGTGTGTGTGAGAGAGAGAGAGGGGATTCACAGAGAGATCACCAGAAATCAATTACGGTTACCAACATGAGACAATGCTGATGAAAAAAATCCGTCATAGTTGCAAGTTGTTTGTAAGATGGTAAGCACGTTAATTAAGAGCGATGTATTATTTGTTAATTATTACGCGAGAGCTTCTTATTGGTGTACTTGTAAGCTTTCTAGCGATGTATTTCTAAGCTTTTTGGTGGACAGGGAAAATCTAAGAGGTGGTCACTTCGCATGCGAGGCGTGTGGACAATAAAACTTTTGTTAGTAGTCCACGTCAGCAAGTGAGATCTACTGGCGGGGCTGATGTGGCAAATTGAAAACCAATTTGATGGAGGAAGAAGTAGCGAGAACCAGGGGCTAGGTAAGTCTATTCAGTATTAAATTGGGTCTTTTATTTAATTCTTGGTTTTTAGGAATTGGGTCAGCTATTGATATATACAAAAGGAGAACAAAATGAAGCAATGGGGACATATAATGCTTGATAAGCAGACCAGGGATGTTCATTTGGAGCGGAAGAAGCGTACGATGGATCGAACCATGCAGTTCTGGATGCGATGCATGTCCATTTATGCGAGTTACAAGGTGAGTTTCATGTTCTAGTCAAATTCGCATGCTGGTTTTCTTTCTCTCAGATTGTATTCATTAGATTTGTCAATTCCGTGTTCAATTCGTGAGCAACAAGCAGGAGCAGGAGCAAATTTGGGAGGAGCAACATAAGAGTGCTGCTGAGAAGGTGTATGCTCTTTGTACAGATTTAGGAGGCTTCTTCCTCAAGGTATATTTATATATATTGGATAATGTAGGAGTTTAGAGCATAATTGTGTACAGTCAGCTCAAGTGTTGGCGAAACCAGACTTGGTTCCAGCAGCATGGGTGAAGAAACTAGTGGTGCTATGTGATGATGCTCCTCCGACTCCTTTCTCAACTGTTCAACAAGTTGTGGAGTCTGAACTTGGTAATCCTATTGATACACTCTTTGAGAGATTCGACCAGAAACCTCTGGGTTGTGCTTCTATTGCTCAGGTTTGTGTGCCACACATGTATTTACATATAGGATGTGTGTGCGCACGGGCGCGCAATTTCATTTGTAAATGCGTATGGTCAATGAAGTTTTAACATCATGCATATATATAATATAGTTTATGGTTGACTGGTTCGAACATTCTTTACAGGTGCATAGAGCACGGCTAAGAGGGAAGTTAGATGATGTTGCTGTTAAGGTATACATAACAATCTTGTGTCCGATATATGCAAAAGAGAGATATAGACGTACATACATATCTGTATTTGTGACTGTATATGTTAAGCTTTACCTCTATGATATTTGTAGGTGCAACATCCTGGGGCGGAAGAATTGATGATGACGGATATAGCAAACCAAAGAGCTTTTGGTGCCTTCTTGCAACGGTTTGATGTGAAATTTGATCTCGTTTCAGCTGTTGATGAACTTGAACAACAGGTGCGTGCGCGCGCTCATGTTATGGACACTGCTTACCATTCTAGGCAGGTTCATCATGAATTTGATTTTCAAAGGGAAGCAAGGTCGATGGATCGGATTGCAAACACACTCGCAAGAGAGAACCGTGGAAATCCACCTGTACAAGTTCCTCGGCCAGTTCCAGGACTCGTTACAAGGTATAAGACGTTTATATACACACGCAAATATAGTTTTATAAAGATTCTTCACGTACTCATGCATATATACATGTATGTCAATATGCATAAGTAGATGTAGATATTACGAGCCATTATTTAGATACATAACTAAGCTTCGTACTGTACTTTAATAACTATATCTGTCTTAACTGACTGATGTTCTTTTCTTGTTTTGTCCTTATAAACAACTATTTATTTATTTTATTGTTAAAAAAATCAGGAGGGTGCTGGTAATGGATTTTATTGAAGGGGTTCCAATTCTTCGTTTGGCTGATGAGATGGCAAAGAGAGGCATAAATCCTCACGGCACTGTTGCATATCACGCAAAGAGGTTCGCTCGGTTACATTTGCATGTATATGTATGTGTGAGGAACTGTGTGTATCTGTATATATATCTGCACGTATTTATATATGCAATGTATGTATATAGAGAAATGTATGCTGTATGTTTACGTATATACACATTATACATTTCTCAATTATATACACATACACATATTAATATGCCTTAAGGATGTATTATATGTGTCTGTATTTGACGGGCATTATCTATAGGAGAATCTTGAAGGATATAACGGCAGCATATGGACAAATGATACTGAGGGATGGTTTCTTTCAAGCCGATCCACACCCAGGAAATATATTGATCAACAAGCTGGGGAAGGTAAAGTGTTCTTAGCTGCTTCTTTTTGGTTCATTTATTTATTCTGATGCTTGGATGTTATTATTGTTGGTTTTCATCAGTATATAAATGGCTGTTAAATAATCAGGTAGCATTACTGGACTATGGACAAGTTAAAGATTTACCTGATTATTTGAGGCTAGCCTTTGCAAAACTCGTATTGGGGATGTCTTCAAGTGATACTAACCAAATTGAATTAGCTTTCCAGTAAGTTGTGTGTGTGTGTGTGTGTGTGTGTGTGGGATGCTTATATATGTTGTAGGCTACCACTTCATATGCTATATATATATATATATTATATATATTATACAAATGTTTAGATGTCAATACAAAGTTTATGTTGTTTTCAGGGATTTAGGAATTGAGGTATCAACACATTGTGAGATTAGTGAGGGATCAATTAAAGACTTAGCCATGATTATGTTTGACACCAAGCTGCCTCCTGGCATGACTATGGTGAATCCTTTTGGAGATGACCCTCTTCTTCAGAAAATCTCTATTCCTGTAAGTATATCAATCTCACATCTATTCCTGTAAGTATATCACATCTCATCTGAAAATGTTCATGTTATATAGAAATTTCCAAAGGACTTGTTTTTCCTATTAAGAACAACACACATTCTTAGAGGTATAAGTATGGGGATGGGAATAAGCTACTCTGCTGCTGAAGAGTGGAAGAAGCTAGCAGAAGATGCACTTAAATCTGCAAACCAGCAACCTACAGGTAATTATCACTTATCTTATAACTAAGGCGGATCAAGGTAACTGGATGTTATTCGTGTTTTAAAGGCTCACATTATGGTAAAGTTCAGAAGCTTAAGAGGGGATCTAAGTTCACATGGAAACGAGCTGTCAAGGCACAGCAGGAAGACAAGCACCTCAGTGTCAGGTACCTCAGCACCTAGAATGTCATATTCACGTTATAGAAGTTTAACCTCAGACCTCATCACGAGAGGTTATCATACATACAGTTCTAAGACCTGAATCTAGATCATATGCAATATATATATAGGAAGCACAAAAGCAACCAGAAAAAAAGTTCTAGGCAGGATTTTTGAATTGTGGTTGTACGAATATAAAAGCAACCAAAAAGTATTAATAGTATAGGCACTCTTCTGCGTATATAGACATGTATAATCTAGGCATACAAAGCATTCAAGCCTTAGAACCTACTATATTGATTCTATTAACACACACACACACACTCACTCATATATATATGTAGATCTGTGTGTGTGCGTGTACCTGTTATTCACATGAATTAATAAAAGAATTCTATGTCTTGAATGGCTGTGTACCTACAATGTGTAAAGCTGTATAGTATTAAGTTAAACAGGTATAGCATAGTTTAATATTTTTGTTCGGTTAATACTTAGTTTTCTGAAGATGCTTTGATATTGTATATATATGTATATATATACTTTCTGTGCATATCATAAATGACTTGAGAATCCAGACTCTTCGTCGGGAAGCTAAGGGATAGTAGATGGCTTGTATTATATTAGTATCCAGACATATATATATATATATATATGCAAACTATTCACAATGGGAGTTACATTAAAAATTTCCAACTTAAATAAATGTTACTTTATTACTTATAAATCTAATTAGTATATTTATTCTAACAAATATAAAAAAAAACAGTTTTTAATTTCATAGTTTCTTCAATCAAATATGGTTTCCTAGTCTCGTACTCCGTTTGTTTTTACGTACTTAATTTCCTTTTTATTAAATTTATTTAATTCTTAAGTAAATTATTTTACATTTTTATTAACATTACGACTTAAATAATTCTTAAGTTAAGGAGGTGCATTTGCTTTTTCACTAGCTCTTTATCTAACTTAACATTAAAATCACTAAATTTTAAGATTTTCTTAAGTGACTTAATTCAGAATACTCAACTTTTACAAAGAATTAAGAATGTTCATTTATTTTTAAATTATTACATGTAATGCATAGTTTTAAATAATTAACACTTAAGTAGAAGATAAAAAGTAATGGAAGGATAACTTTAGAAGTAACCACTGCAATCTGTTTATTTATTGCTTGTTTATTGGCCTCTCTACTTGCTATTGACCATTGAGGGAAAAGTTTCATAGTCACTAAATTTCTACTTATCTTCAACTAAAAGTATATTTTTATTTAATTTAATTTTGTGATTTTAACTTAGATTAGGTGAATTAGTGAGTATTAAAACGAACACTTAAGAGATAAAAGGGGAAAAAAAGGGAAAATTACATTTATATCCTAAAATTTATTATATTTACATATATATCCCTAAAACTTTAATGTAAAATTTCATAAATTTAAAATTAAAAATTAAAAGCTTTTTTAAAAAATCATTAAAAATTATAATTAATTTATATTTTATTATATTTAGGTTCAAAATACAACATATTAAACATATTTATCACAATATAATATAATTATTTTAAAAAATATTTCATTTTTTTACTATAGTAACTTTTTGACATTTAACACTAAACAAATTTTAATTATTTCATTTGCAATATATTCTGAATTAAAAATATATTTTTAATTAATAATATTATTTAAAAAATTAAAATATTACGATTGAGGTTTTCCAAAGGTATATATACGTAACTCGATAAGATTACGGTTACATCGACTAACCCTAGCTGCAGCTATTGTAGCTGCAACATGATACGCTGACTCAGCTAGATGTCTTGGGGTCAATGAGCTCTTTTAATCGTGTGTACTCATATACTGGCAAGCACAACTTAGAGATCACCTAGTTTATCTTTGCACGGTCGTCACTGTTCCACGATGCAATTTCCAGATACTCCACACAAGCATTCGTAACACTAGGGCACAAGAGATGTACTGCAGCTTTCAAGACCTCCAATGCGGAGTCTATTGATTTGAGACCTCCAATGCATACTACTGCATACTACTGATTTGAGACCTCCAATGCATACTACTGTCTACCAGTAGTATGCAGTAGACAGACTTCATATCCCTTAACACTTATATATTGAAATACTGGCTTTGTTGTTCTATATTAGCTTGCTTCTGGCACTTGACGATCTTACCACCCTCCAGCTCTTTAGGGAAAACCTTTGTTTTCCTTTTTGCAAATGTGGCATGCCATAAGAGAATGGCTCGTGCTCATGGGCGTATAAAATACTGCTAAAGTAACAGAAAAGGTTTGTGCTATGCATACTTACCGCCGAACTTTCGAACGTTACATACGTATGTGGCGTTACAACGGCAAATTTTCATTCGAACGAGATGTTTGGTTTCAGACCAACCGAACGTGACAGACCTTAAAGAAAGTAGAAAGAAATCTTAAACTCCCACAAAGGTTCTTTCCTCTTGCCTCCTTTACGTGGAAGCATAATCAATGATAAACCTAATTAATAATAAATTTAATTTAAATTCATGGAAAGATTTAGAATTTTAAAAAGAGACGTGACTCGAACTAAACATGTGTTACGCGATGTTATGAACGCGTTAGTAACGGCAAATTTTCACCCGAACACATTAATTGGTAACTATGGTGCTATGCATTTTAAAAGGAACCGTCATTTTTGACTATGCGGATTCTTTCATACACGTGTACACTGTTAATAAATCAATAAAAATAAGTCTCTAGTGTGGAACTTAGTTTCACGCCATGGGAGAGACTGTCTGTGTAACTGGTGCTGGTGGTTTTATTGCTTCATGGATTGTTTTCAAGCTCTTGCAGAGAGGATACAACGTCCATGGAACTGTTAGAGATCCAGGTAATTTATATATATGTAATTTCTTATATAATATAATATAAACTTTATATATATAGATGATGATAAGAAGAATGGGCACTTGAAGAAGCTTGAAGGGGCAAAAGAAAGATTGACACTGTTTAAGGCTGATCTTCTCGATTACGACTCTCTTTCTCCGGCGATTCGTGGTTGTGATGGTGTCTTTCACACAGCTTGTCCAGTTGCTCCTAAATTTGAAAACCCAAATGTAAGTTTCTTAATTTTTATTAAAAAAAAATTAAAAAAATTATTTTATTTTTGATTATTTAATATAATATTTGTAATTATATTAATATTTTAATTTTTTTAGGATGTTTTGGATCCTGCAAAT
>PUQB01000345.1:62744-202744 GCA_003024785.1 Selaginella tamariscina
CAAAGGAACACAATATCGACCTCATTGTTATATGTCCTTTCTTTGTTCTGGGGCCCATTTTGCAATCTTCACTCAACTCTAGTGTTCAAGCTGTGGCAAAATTAATAAACGGTAATTATATTAATATATTTAATCATTGTTTAAATATATTTAAACAGGGAGTGAAGATGCATATCCAAATTCGAACCTTCCTATAGTGGATGTGAGAGACATAGCAGAAGCGCATGTTGTGGCTTTTGAGAGTCCTTCGGCATCTGGACGGTATCTTGGTGCTGCACGGTCCGAATCATATAAGAATATTCTTGAGACCTTGAAGAAGCATATTCCGCATCTCCGTTACGCAAGCAGGTAATGCACATATTTTACTGTATATAGATGTGAAAGGACTATATATTAATTATTGTAAGGTAATTATGGTAAATACGTAGGTTACCTTTCGTACGTACTAAGATAACCTACCTATTTATCGTAATTACCTTATACTAGTGTAATGTAATTACGGTAAATACGTAAGTTACATTAGTATATATTAAGGTTAATTTTATAATTAGAATAATTTATTATGAGTTTAACGTGATTATATTTTTTATTTGTATATATAAATCTTAACTTGAATATAAAGGTTATTCCCAGTTTCCTTCTTTCTTTATGTTGTTATTGATATTGTCAGTCTTTACATATTTGCCGTAATTACCTTACATCATATATATTAAGACATATTAATTGATTGTTCATGACGTGAGAATTATATATACGTACATAATTTACATATACTTAAGAACATATATATTGATTATAGTCAGTTAAATATATAATATAATGTATGTAAACATATGCAGATGTGCAGACGAGATAGCAGACGCAAAGCCAATGAAGTTTTTGAATAAGAAGTTTGTGGAGTTAATTAAAGAGTTAACTCCGTATGAGAGGACTTTAGTGGACATGGTCACAAGCCTCCAGGAGAAAGGCCTTATTTCTTCTTAATGGAGAGAGAGAGACGACTTATATTTCCATGGAGATTATATATAGTCTATATATTATAAGTAATAGGCATATAACTATATTATAAATAATTTGTTGGTTTACAATATAAAATAACTAAATTAATTTGTATTATAAAGTCAAAATCAAAATTTTAAAGTGTTAATAAATAACTTTTCTTTCTTGTGAATGAAATCTATGAATGATATGCATATACACTACTAGATACATTAAAATATTACAAAAAACATCAAATATTCTTATACACACACACGATATGTGTGTGTGTGTGTGATATATATAATATATCAAAGAATAATCAAGGTTTAAGCTAATTAAAAATCAAATTTAAGTTAACTGTGTACACCCATGGGGTGGCACGTTAAATATAGTTAAATACATATTAATACTGGTATAGGTACTTAGTGTGTGTATGTATAGCTGATGGTTTTATAATATTTGAATGTATTTGTGTAGTGTATATGTATATTATTCATAAATTTGAAAGAAGTTAATTATTAACACATTTAACACTGAGATATTAAATTTATGTATTTTTCTTTAAAATTTTAATTTTGACTTTATAATGTAAATTAACTTATTTATATTGTAAAATTTAAGTATACATTTTAAATTTAAAATTGAATAAATAAAATATCATTAATGCCATGATAAATTTGTTAATGCTGAAGACTAAGTATATTTATGTAGTTGTATTGTAATACATACATGTACTTATACACACATGTATACTCCGTATATTTGCATAAAACACAAACCCGGGACATACACGTTGTTATTCTTACAATGCGGACACAGATGTGTGCGTGTGTGAATATTTACTTGAATAAACTAAATAGATAATTACATTTTTTTACTATTTATTAATATTGTGACGCGTCTTAATTTTCATTTTCATTGATTCCATTTAGCATCTCATGCGCTCTTAAAGTTTTTAATTATATAATATATACATGCACACATACAGACCATTCGGTGCACACAGAGACAACAGTATGTGTGTATACATACAGTGGTATTTCGTCTATGTATAACGTGTGATGTTATGTATGTGCGTGCGTGTGGATTATCATAAATAGACACATGAATATGTGTGAGTTACACACACATACAAACAAATGTTTATTGTGGTAAACAATCTCCTTTGTTACACTCATAAGAATTTACATTTCCTTATGTTACTTACTAAATCAACTCTACAATATGTTACAATAATACATCACCATAAGAAAGCCTCCGGCGACTTGCTCTATCTCTATATGCAGCTTTGAGCTCCTCTAGAGAGAGCTGCTTACCAGGATTCTTTAGAAATTCCTCATTGGAGTAATAAGTCAACTTCTGGTCAATCGTCTTGCGGTTAGTCAATGCACTGGTTGACCGCCTTGTGCTTGTGTTAATTGTCGGCCTTGGCACGTCACCGTCGCTTAGCTTCTCATCTATTTGAGCTACGTCAATTGTCATTTCGCCCTCCAGTATCCTCAGCACCTGTTTGTGGTTTCATTCTGTTTATTGCATACATTGTGTCTGTGTGTGTGTGCGTGTGCGTGCGTGCCAGCTAAATGTATTCTAACATGTATAATATAATATAAAGATTAAAACATATTATATATATATTATACCTGGGACATTCTTGGCCGCATAATCGGATCTCGTGATATACAAAGGAAAGCAGCGTGTAGCATGTAGCTCACTTCGTCTTTGTCATAATTTCCTGTCAATCTGGGATCCACTAGTTCCTGATAAAGCTGTTTCTTTAACAGTGGTCGTGCCTGAGAGTTAACAGCTATTTAAGTACAATGGATATATATATATATATTATATCACACACAGGAGTGTGCTGGTTAAGCCACAGGCAAACAAACAAACACAGACATACATAAAAGTAATTCGATATATAAATATTTTGATATATATGTATGTCTGTGTTTGTTTGTTTGTCTGTGGCTTAACCAGCACACGTGTGTGCGTGCGTGTGTGTGTGTTTGTAACATACCCACTCTGTGAGACACTGTTGACCCTTTGGTCGTGATATGTCTATTGCTTTACGGCCAGTGACCAGCTCCAAAAGAACTATTCCAAAGGAAAATACATCTGCTTTCTCGGTTATTTGTCCACTTTGAGTATACTCAGGGGCCAAATAACTGCAAATAAACACAAAAGTCATTATAACTCTCATTTTTCTATTAAAATATATTTAACAGAAATCTTACCCAAAAGTCCCAATAACACGGGTCTCGACACCAAGTTCGCCATCTGGTTGCCATCGGGCAAGCCCAAAATCCCCTACCTGGCAAATATTTGTTTAAAGCAAAGTTATTACATGAATTATACATAACAATGTGTGAGGTAAATTAAGTGTATATACATTATATACTGAACTTACCATAGGCTCATAGTCATGTGTAAGAAGAATATTATTAGGACGCATGTCCCTGTGCACTATGCAGCCAACCCTGCACTCTTCATGCAAATAACGCAAACCCCGAGCAGCTCCAATTGCTATTCTTTGCCTGTATTTCCATTCCAATGGCCCTTTGGTTTTGCCTGATTAACAAATATACCTCAGGTTTTCTATTTGTGCGTGCGTGCATGCGCGCGCGCGTGCGTTCTGGTTATATTATACTACTGAAATGTAATGCTTACCATAAAGATGCTGGTCTAAAGAGGTATTGCAAATATATATAAACAAGAAGCCTCCTGCTATCCTCTATGCAATACCCAATGAGCATGACAACATTCCGGTGTTGAGCACAGCTTAAAACCTCCACTTCGGAACAAAACTCAACATCACCCTGTAAACTCGCAAGTTTATGTTGTTTAACTGCAACCACTTGACCTTCGGGAAGGATACCTCTGTGTACTGATCCAAATCCACCTATAATATATAGTCGACTTAAGCAAGAGTCACACACGCACGCGCGCACACAATTGGCAATATTATATGATAAATAACAACCTTCTGCCAGGAAGTTTGCTTGGGAAAAACCCCCAGTTGCAAGAGATAACTCTTCATATGTGAACTCTCTAGGAGGTCTACCGAAAACTGGTGCCTTATGATGACATATCGAACATAATGGTGGGGGCTCTAACGGAGAATGTTGTGGTAAAGAAACGGCTTTTCTTACATTAGTAGGTTCATCATCCACCTTATCTTCCAAAAACTGTAACCAAATAGTTAAAGTTGTGTGTGCGTGTGTATAAACTCGTGAGAAAGCAAAACCAAGCACTCATACCTTGATTTGATGAGGGCTGTTCTTTGAAGACTTGAACGATGCTAGCAGATCTGAGAGAACTGTCTTTGGAGTACTTGGTTGTGAAGAAGTCGCTCTCGCATGCTCATGGACTTGGAAGGCAACCGGTTCTTAACAGCTTTGCTAGGACTTCCCCTCGTCCATTGTACTGGCGAACTAGCTCTCCTCACTATAATGACATGTGAAGTTTTAGATTATCTAATAAGTGAAATATTTAGTTACAGACCTTCAGGCATGGATGGTTGCACTACTTTGTGGTTTTTAGCATTCCTCAATCTCTTAGGAATGTAGGGATCGTCACTATCTGACTCAGAAACAACATACCGAGAATGGTCGACTTCCGGTTTGGGATTCTCATATGCAAAGTTTCGGAAACTGCCTGGCTCCGTGCTGGAGAACGGCGATGTGCTAGACTCGGAGAAGGGAGAGTTTCCATGGTCGGTTGAGGTAAATGAAGTTCCAACATCTGGACTGCTGGAGGGAGTGTTAAATTGTCTCTGGACCCGTGAAAGAGCGTCTTCCTTCAAGGGTGTACTTCTGGGTGACTGCTTGAGGTTCAACCTGAGTATCTTCGGGTTGTACCGATCAACTGTTACCAGGTTGCACTGTAATTGCTCTATGCAAATCTTTTCTTCCCTCTTTAAGTGCCTGTGAGTTAAATATGCTTCAAACACTTAAGTTTTATATAGTTAAACAAGAGTTTAACTTACCTGTCAAGCACCACCCAAGTTGCACGAGCTTTTTTCGCCTCTATTGTCGGTGTTCCTTTGTCTGAAGCTGGAATGACCTTCATTGTCGCTTGCACCTGTGGAACGTAACGAATATTCGACACACACGACATGTACATGATGTATATGTATGTTGTATTCAAACCTTTTTAGCATCACAGAGATTTACAAGTTGTTCCATCATGGACTGGCACGATTTCTTTGTTTCTTGAATGCGGGCCTTGGAGAAATCACATTTAAACCTCCAGAATTTCCATCCTGAAAGTGCATCCAAATCATCAAAACCATAGCTACAAAACGAGTTCAATTTTCAGCTTACCAGATACAGCAGGCAAGAGAGCGAGAAGGAGTATCCTGTCCCCTGGTTGAACAACATTAGATAAAGCCCATTCCAGAGCATGCCTTGTAACAGGCTTTGTAGCATCGATTGCTACCACAATCAGCTCAGAAGAAAGCGGCCTGAATGCACATACAGACTTCGTAGGAGCAACCTTTGCAGCAATCTTCTTAGTCTTTGATTTCTCTATCGCACCCATGAGCCCAAAACTCATGGGAAACGGCTTTGGCTTGTCAAATGGAATCCGTGCATTGCAGAGTCTGTGAAAAATCTGTACTTTATGTGCTCATGAGTGATGACAGAATCCACTAACTAATTAGATTAGACTAGCTAGAGAAAGAAAGGAGAAAACGCAACGAAACGCATTCCTTGTAGAACTCTACATAAGCTACAGACAGATTCCGCCTTAAACAGTGCCTTCCAAGCTTTTCGGAGCAAATTCTAACCAGTACAAGGTGCCGATAGCGGATTTTTCATCTTCTTTTTACATGAATTCTGCGGAACTGGCAGAGAAGAGAGCTGCTAGATGCGATCAGTTAACATACCTCGATCTGCGGTGTTAGGCGGCCTACCCAGACAGCGTCGTCTTCCTCACTGGCAACCATATCCCTGTCAATCTAAAAGAAAACCCTAATCTCAGGAGAAGCATGTGGAGACCAACAAGAAAATATAGAAGTGGAAGACAAACCACCATTGAAATCCTTCACATTTACCTCTGCCAATTTAGACAACCTCTGCCAAATGTAGCAAAGTTAAAAATTCCCCGCCAAACTCGCTCTAAATTTCCAATCATGAATGCATGTGCTGCCTTACCATGTAATATATACATACAGTTTGTTAGTTAACAGTCTTAACATGTTCCTGGACGAGTTTAATTAATAATAACAAAACGGACTATCCTCTTGGAGTTGTTGATCTCAGCAACATAGTAGACGACGAATGTCCGCAGTGGCGTTTGTCATCTTCTTACTGTCAATAACTAAGGGGATGGTCCCCCACTACAAAATGTATATACTAACGTTTACCTGAGATATTATAAGCTGCTTAAGAACAGTTTCGACAGAGACATACTACTTATTAAAAAAGACCACGCTATTCTGTTTAAGGAAAAGAGATTCTGCACGCAAGAAGATGTAGGTAACACTAGGAGAATATGGAATTTCTTCCTTTTCGGTGTGTTACTGTGTAAGGTAGATAGGCGGCACAGGTGGGTATATCTGGAATTACGCGTATAGAGCTCCTGACACCGTTCACAGGCTGCCCGTGATATACACTGCCAGAGGATATCCACGAGAATATCCATGTGTATCTTTGAATTATTTGAAAAGGTTTGTGCTTCGTGATCACAGCTAATGGAATGTGATGAATTCTGGGAGGTTTGACTTGGGCACATTGTGGGAACTTTTATAATCTATGCTGTGATCACGAAGCAAGGAAACCAGACATATGCTACTCTAATCACGTACAGCAAAGCAGAGAATATTGCTTTCATATAATAATACTTGTCTACATTGACTTGGTTAAGTGGAATATAGGCACAAAAACTCATTATGCGGAACATGTGCAACACCAAGTTATTCAAGTCAACAACGTAACAAGTAACATACATATGAGGTGTGTGTGCAAACCTTCTTAGTAAGCGTAGATGCTTGCCAGAGTCAAGTATGGAGAAGCATTCCCGGGCTCCAGCTTAAAGACATGCCCAGCAGCAGCTTTAGCAGCGTGGGCCTCGCAAGGAGAGCCATGCACATTGAAGGCGGACAACAATGACATCCATGCCGGTGCATTTGGCTCGAAGGGCATCAGTTCCATGAGCTCTTTCGCGAGCTGTATGTGCCCCAGTCTCGCAAGCATATCGACCATGCACCGGTAATGGTTACCATCCGGTTTCACTCCGTAGTCAACTACCATCGAGACGAGACATTCCCAGCATCTCCTCATCATCCCTGCGTGTCCGAGAGCTGTAAAGATGTTGATAAATGTGATACCTGTTGCCCTTATCCCTTCAAGCTCCATCTCTTGTATTATCCACATAGAGAGGTCTATATCCCCAGCTTGGGCATATGCTGCCACCATGGAGTTCCATGCAAAGGAATCCCGCTCTTTCATTCCTTGAACACATTCATTGCCTTCTCCACATTCCCACATTTCCCATACATGTTCACAAGAGCATTCCCCAGGATCCCTTGTGGAGCATAAGCAAGGTCTTCAACACATTCATGTATAAGCTTGCTTCTTGTAACGTCACCAAGTGAAGCACATGCATCTACCATTGTTACAAGTGTAACAAGGCTGGGTTGGAAGCCTTCTAAATCCATTCTATGGAAGAGAACAAAGGCTTCTAGTAAGTGTCCTGAATGAGCATTTGCAGTAATAAAAGCGGTCCAAGTGATAACATTCTAGTATTCATCTCCATGAACACACATTCTGCATGTTCAACAGCTCCACACTTCCCATACATGTTGATAAGACTGTTCCCAAGATTGTTATGGATATCAAGGTCTAAACCAAGCTCATAAACCCGGATGTGAGCCAGCTTCCCTTCCCCCAGACACCCAGAACGAGCGCATGCATTCAGAAGACTGAGGATAGCCACTTTGTCCGGCTCTATCCCTTCCAGCTCCATCGTCCTGAACAGCTCAAATGCCTCCTTGAATCCACCATTTTCTTCGTATGCAGTTATCATGGCAGTCCATGCAACAACATTACTAGTATGCATTCTCTGAAATACCCATCTTGCATTTTGTATTTGTCCCACCTTACCATACATTTCAATGAGGACGCTCCCGGTCATTGAGAGGTATCCACACTCAATAATGCGGTTCCTCAAGAGTTCCACCACCTTGTGATCAAAGGACTTGGAGTAGCAAGCGCTACAGAGATTTACAAATGTTACCTGGTTCGGATGTATACCCTCTTGGTCCATCTTCCGAAGCAAGACGAAAGCATCGATATGCCCTCTCCGAGCATATGCTGAAATGAGAGAGCTCCAAGTTATAACATCTTTACTAGGCATCTGATCGAAAAACTCTCTGTTTTCTCAAGACTAACAACAGTTACTGTACAGATTGAGCATGGCATTCCCCACGACGATGTCTGATATCACACCCGACTCCACGACACAAGCGTGGATCAACAAGGCTTCTCTCTGAAGCAACTGGGAAGACAGAATTCAGAATGGTAACGTACCCAACCAAATCTGGTTTGACACCCTCCAAGTTCATCCTCCAGAAGTAAGCAAGACTCAATCTGCAATGCCCATTGTGAGCAAATGCTGAAATCATGAGAACCCAAGAGAAAACATTGTGGTTCTTTATTCTTTGGAATGCCAAACAAGCTTCATCGATGCTACCACACTTGCCATACATCTCAACGATCAGATTGTCAATAAATGTGGTGACTTCTCGTTGTTCGTTGCTGAGGATTTTGCATGAAGCTTTCTGGCTTCTGGCAAGCTCTTGGAATTCCCACATGCACGTAGCAAGGAAGCGTAATCTGGAGAATTTGAAGTAAAGCTGTGTTCTTTCTCTACCACAAGCCTTTGGCTGTTGACCATGAGGTAGCAGAAGCATAACTCATTACTGCATACAATATAAAATATATAAATTTAAAACTTTCCATTTATACATCAATCATGCATTTGCCTAGTTACTTCATTAATAATCATATTTTTGTTTCGCATTTATTTTATGTATATATATATGGTATTTTATTCAACACCTTGTCCCCATAAAACACCATGTTGAGAGGGCATGATGTATAAATAAACATGGTATTTCGTATTCAACACCTTGTTAGAATGGGGTTTGGTTAAAAACCACACACACTATAGTTTATTTATCCTCAGAATCAACTCCTATGAGTTCGTAGAGCACCATGAACTCCAATCTCAACTAAACTAGCATATTCTGTATATATTCGATCGTTTCGGATTTTTAAAAGAATATTCATAGATGCTATAGTACTGCTTTCACGGTGAATATAATACATAATAATCATGGTATAAATTATATGATATTAAAATCATCTACTACGAATATATGGGTCGGTTGCCATATAAAATAGTGGAAATGAAAAAACACTAAACTATATTTAATTTATTTAAAAGGTTAGGGATGTACAATACATATTCTATTTTATATTATTTATAATGTTATGTAATTACAAATGATCAGTTATCACATACAAACTACATGATACACACGTGTTAAACCATATCATTTTGCCTTAAAAATATGTCAAATGAGTCTTAGTTGCTACATCATGCATCATATCAGTTGTTATAATATGCATATGTATCATTTATGACAATGGAAGTGAATATTATATCAATAGCCTTTGAGATATGAAAGAAACAACATCCTTTTTAAATCAGGCTTAAACATAATATTTTTTTCATCTAAATCATTAATTATAGGGTTAAGAGAGCATGGGATTACTAAGATTAAATTTCATGATGAATGAGAATAAAATTTATGTGTTTTTATCATTTTTTTTAAAAACACTTTCCAAGCCAGCATTTATTTGTTTACAAATATAAAATTTGTGATACATAAAGCACATTTTAAAATGTTTGTCTTGTTAAACAAATCATATTCGTCGAAGTGAAAAAATAACTTAAGCAAGAGCAAGTTTTTTATTTTTTTAAAAACTCTTGTCCATTGCTGTTATTTTCTTATTAAGATAATAGTGATTCCTATTTATAATGCACAAATTATTTAAATATTTATTTGTTGACGAGATAATGATGGTTTATGCAATACCTTGATTAATAAAAATCATTGACCATTTAAATTACTAAATGAAAATGACCATTGAAATCATACTATATGAAGATCGTTTAGAACCAATGGCCATTTGAACCATGCTTAATAATGAATGGTCAAAACACATGAATGCAAATATGAATAAGATTTAAACATGAAATTTACATTCAACATGAGTCTATGTTTTAAAATAATTGAACATAAAGAAACCCTAAATAATAATTATTAATAAACTTAAATTTAATAGACATAAACTCACTTTATCCAAATTAAAATATAAACATTTTAAGCTTAAAGGAGATTAAGAACTCTTCAAACTCATCCACTTTATCTTTCATCTAAAGTAATATATATCATTATGCTTTCAAGTTGAAGTTATTTTGTAATTAATGAAGATTGACTTTAATGTTTAATTAAAACATTTTTTGTTGATTGACTTTAATTGTGATGCCATGTCTAGACATGTGTTGAAATAATTAAATAATTTCTTTAAAACATGATTTGAAATTTTTATTTTATTAAAACTTGCATACCTCATAATAATGGATGGCCTTTCCTTATACATAACCTTAAAGGTTTTGTTATAATGCTTGTAAGTTCACCATCACTAACACCAACATATGGATTTCTTTAAAATGTGTGGAGTTCCCACAATGTGTTTGAATAGAATCTAATGCAAATTTAATACATAAAGTTTTAATTTTAAATTATGATTTAAACCACTAGAGGAAGATCATTTAGAACCAATGGTTATTTAAACCACTAGATGAACCTTAAAAAGTGTTAATCCTACACCAACTTGCGAAAGCGTAATAAAATCTTATATACTTTAAAGAAACTTTAAGAGTACTAAAAAAGAAACATATAAATAAATAAAAGGAATAAACAATCAATTTTGAAGTACAAGCCCTGGATACTAGTTGAGATCAAACAACATGTGTGTGTTTATTCCTTGGGCTAATATATTAACTTCCTACTTATTCTAGTACTTGTTCCAACATAAATGACTTGTGATTAAGAAAAAACACATTTTACTTCAAATTCTCTTGATTACGATTCCTTTCTACATGCATTTATGAGCTTGCTAGAAATTAGAAAGGTTTATATAAAAATCCTTAGTAATTGTCAGAGTTTTAATTCAAAGGGCCAACACGTGGTTGCTAAGTGGCCATCTGCATCATCGTATATAAGCAACGCTAAGTCTTCTGAGATGATCCCAAGAGTCTGACTCAGATGCTTAATTAGGCATAAGACTCAAAATCTTACTTTAAGTCCCCTAAAATGATTATCCTCCAAACCCTAAAGGATAACCCGAATAGACTTTAGGATCTTATCCTAGTAGACCTAGACATGCTCATGCCCTAACCTCATCAAGGAGATCTCTCGTGATGAGCTAAAGTATCATTACTTACCCCTCATCTGGGAGTATAACCCCTTTAGGGTAACAAGGGGTGACTAACCCCTAAGGGTTTGAGTGGCCAAGTCATACCCTAAACTTAGGGCTAGTACTTAGTGAGGACACAAGTGTGCGTCTTAGGAAGACATGAATGTTTTATTAAGAAAACTCCCCAAGGTTAAGTTTAGATAATCCTAAGTACATGATTTGAGTGCCTCACAAAAGGGCTCATGCTAATGAATTTAAGTTGTTCAATCCTTATATCCCAAGGAGAACACTCTCTAGCCAAGTGTGCTAAAGCACACCTAATTATGAGACATAACCTCCCTTAAACTAATGCCCAAGGCTTAATACCCTAGTGGGAGCACAAGCATGCCTATTAGGTAGAGTATCCAACCCTTACCCTTGACACAACCCCAAAGGGTGTGCCTCAGAAATTATACTATGTGTTTAACCTAGTGTCACATCTTCACACTGCTTTTCACAATGTGGACTATTATGTTATAGCCCCTTAGATTCAAGAGTTGCATCAAGTGCCACAAATGTGGCTCCTAAATATTAACTATAGAACCCCTCAATGAACCCTCAGGAACTGGGTAACAAGAACCTGTCAACCAAGATCCCATGCCCACAATTAAATAAGGACACGGATGTGCCTTGCTTAGTTGTGAGTGCCACCTAACTTGATGTGGAGGAGGAGATTGGAAACATGCCTCAACCTCTAACCTTTGGAATGTGCATTTCGACAAGATTTTATAGTCATGGATTCATCAATGTTAAGGGTAAACTACGCCGAAGGTGGGACGTATCCCTATTGTTTGGAAATTAGGACAGCACAATAAAAGGTTGTGCTTTAAACGACATAAATTAAAGCTTACACTGGCAGAAGAGTAGCGAATTCAATTATGAACACAGGAACTCTCCTACATATACCTTACCTTATTTATATGACGGAGGCCCCCCCCCTCCTATATATATAAGTGAGTTAGCACAAAATTTTAGCTCCTTAATTACGAGATGAGTTTCCAACCAAATCTAACTCCTACCCTTGAACCCTACTCGAGGGGGTGAGGATTTTAGGATGTGGGTTAGGGCAACCCTAGGAACCCTAGGGATGTTCCTAAACCTCATTTGCATTAACCGATAAACTTAATTAGAACGTCAAAATCAAGGGTGGATTTTCTAGAAGGTAAGTGCTATCTTCACTTAGAGTTTCTTGCAATATTTAAGGATAATTAGCCGAACTACCCCTAAACACCTAAGTGCACTAAGCGGGGCTATTTCTCACTACATTTAATGTTCGTCAACATAATACAATTGGTAACAACAATCAACCTCCAAAGTAAAAGGTCGAGTCATAGTAAAATTATGATAACAATGAAGAACTAAAAGTCACGATCGTTGAGATGTATGGCAAGTGTGGTAGCATTGATGGCATTTGAGAGAAAAAGATTTCTCTTGGGTTCTCATGATTTTAGCATTTGTCCACAATGGGCATTGCAAACTGACTAAGTCTTGCTTACTTTTGAAAACTTGGATGGTGTCAAACAAGATTTGGATAGGTAATTCTCAATTATGTTTTTCCAACTGCTTCAAAAAAATAAGCCTTGCTGATCCACGTGCGATGCAAAATCTGTACAAACGTCCTTTTTAAGATGGTAAATTATTGAGGAACTGCATTTAACATATCACAAGGGTGATTGCATGATTGGTCTTGTCATGAATTTAAGTACCAAGCCGGTCTTGGTACCACGGCCTTGGTCTTGCACATTAGAATGTAAGAGGCTAGCTCATCAAGCTTCAAGGAAAAACATAAATTACAAGATGTTAAATCTTCTAGAGAATCTATAGTTAAAAAGGTAATAAGCGATCGATGGGTAAGCTATGTTGCTACTAAGATTATGGATTACTCAAGATGTCTTTAGACATTTGCTCATTTGACACAAGAAAACTTGTATTCTAGCAACTATTACTTTGTTAATATTTGACCATTTGAACTTTGTTCATCCAAGAAAGAGCATTGTAATATCCAATCTCAATTCTAGTCTCCAACAAGTGAAGCAACCTCATTCCAAGGACAATTTAGCAACAACAAGGGCAACACTTAATATGATTATTGAAGAGAGAAAAATTTTTGCATAGATGGAGAAACTATTGGGGGTTCATTATAATAACTTTCAAGATGCTATGTTGAGGTGTGTTGCTGTTTGTGCAAGGCTTGTAGCAAAAGACAAACAAGATCTAATAGCAAACTAGAGGATGTAAAACCCTTGGTGAGAGTGTTTTGGGTTGTTCATACATAAGTGTCTCCCAACAAGAAGGATATTGTTGGAGACCCAAGTTCATTATCCAAGAAGAGAAAACACATTGCTCATCATATTGAGTGCACCCAAGTCTCTCTCTCTTTCTCTCTCTCTCTCTCACACACACACACACACACTTGTGTGTGTGAATGTTCTATGTGCGTTTGTGTAACTTGCTTTTATGTTTAATCTTGAACAATTTATGTTTAATCTTGAACAATTTATGTTTAATCTCTCATGATTATGTATGTACTAGTTTACTTAGCCAAGTCTTTTTTTGTCTTGCATTATCTTGTTATTTATGTATGATTAATATCTTGTAAGTTCTTACATTGCTAATGCTTTGGCTCTTTTCATTTACAAAATAATCATGCAAGAATTTTATAGTGTACATGATAAAAAAAATCATGTATGACAAAATATACACATGCATGATGGAGGGAAATCATGTATGACTTCAAATATTATACAAGGTAAAAACCATGTATGATTAAACAATGATTAAACTATATTAAAATCTAACATGTAGAAATTTTGAGGCCATGTGCAAGTCAAATTAAATTCTAACATTCTCCATAATGAAGGTACACCATTGTTTATTATAAGATGCCAGCATAAAAGGATGATATTCAGCTCCACACCTATGCGGAATCTTATCTGCCACATGTGACTCCCATTCATTTATACAAATTACAAAAATAAATAATTACAATGTTAAAATATAAAGTACATAAATTTACATGGACAACAAGGTTCTTCAAGTGAAGCTAAAGGGTGATGAACAACTCAAGGACATGATGTACTGCACTTGCCTTGGGCAATGAGTAAAGACTAGTTTGCAAGAAGCTCCCTCATATACTTTACCCTCTTCAAAAGTAACATTGTCCTCTTAAGCTCTTACTTAGCCAAAGTTTTGGACTAAATAATAGGAGCACATTCTCTAGCCCTCTGTAACAACTATCTACATATTCAAGTTTGACATAGAGAACATAATAGTTTTTGTGTTATATAGAACCTTCAGAGTTAATATACATGTTGATCTCATCTTGGACAACTCTTCTTTCCTCCTTGTGAGCTTCTAGCAGTCCGGAGGTAGAGAACAAAATTATAGTTGTCACATTATTTTCTACATAAGTCAAATTTAACCCATTTACTTCTATGGTATTAGTCTGCTTGACCATCACATGTCCCAACATGTCCACTATCGCATTTAAAATAAGAACCTCCTCTTCTTGTTGGGCGCCTTCAATATCTTATACAGTTGTTAAAAGATTTTTAACTCATTGGACTAGCTTATTAGTATGGAAAGCTTTCCATAAGGATTTCTTATTTAGGCTATGTTTATTATGAGCTAGCCCAAAAGAAATCTAATTCACCTTCTTCCCTTTATTTACCTCTACTATAACACTTGACAAAATTTTGTGGACATTTAATATGTTGATTTCAAAAGCTGATTAACCTTCAAAGCTAGTTGTTCCGTTTGCTTTATGTGCTTAGAACATTTGATTGTTGAGAACTTCTTAGCACGATCTACATCACAGACATTGAAGATTTCTAAACCCAAGCATCTAAAACTTGATCTCTTATTGCAATTTTCTTAATACCACCTCTTGTAAATGAGTAATTCTTCTCATAATTCTCTATGTGGAGATGCATTTCTAAAGCCTTATTAGAGGATAGAGAAGTTACTCGCATCAGTGTTATTGGCCATGATTGAAAACGACATGTAAAACTTTACTTACCTATTTCAAGACTCTACTAGCTATGGCTAAACGCGAATTGTGAAACTTTTAGCTACCTAATTCAAGACCAAAAAGGGAAAACTAAATTAATTAATATAATAAATAACATTACTGAAAATTACATTTAAATTGGGCAAGATACCTTGGTTTACCTATCTTTGATTCATTGCTATAGCCCACAATATAATATAATTATTTAAAACCTTATGATTTGTTAACGTTTATTTTATTTGATTTATTTCATTTCAATTTGCTTAAATTAAATGTATGTATTTAATTCTTTTATTATTTCATTCAAATTTGACAACATAAAATAATAAAAGAATACTTTTAAAAAAACTTTATATTAAATATTGTTAGAAACATTATAGAATAAACATTGTTTTATTTAATTATGGAATGTTTATATTTAATAATCATTAAAATTTTAAATATGCTTGTAACAGTGAGGGTTGCCTTCAGAGGTTATATGCATCAATTCTAGAAGGAGGGCCAACTTTTTTTATTCAAACTTTATCAATGTTCATCAATGTGGGAGAGTTACACATTTGAGAAACAAGGAAGTTAGATCCATATGAGGTTTTTAATAACCTTGATGGAGGAGGGTATGGGGTTTGTAGCATAAGCAATTTCAAAATTGTACAAACATGCTTATACAATGGCCAATGTTGTACGAAATTGCATATTTCGATAAAGAACGATTAGTTTGACCACACTTTTTTTTTGGTAGAAAATTTGAGCTAAAAAAAACCACTTAAATATTGTTATTAAGTGAAATGAGACAATATCACTGGTTAGCGGTTGAGTATGCAATACATGGCTAAGGTGAATGCAAGACCTACCAGGTGTCCATGAAATTATGCTCACCTATGGATGCAACCATTGCTACTAGGGTACTGAATCGCCGCCACACATGGGATGGGGCCGTGAACATGGGAGAGTGTAGATTTGTCTAGCCAGTTGCTAAGAGAGCTGTCATGCGAGAGTGTATGTTAGAGTTTTAACCCAAAGGGCCAACACGTGGCAACACATGGCCATTCGACGTCATCACCCTGTGCGAGCAACGCTAAGTTTCCCAGAACAACCCAACGACCCTAGGTTAGACTCTAATGCCCAAGTGGACAGGAGACTTAGGGTTTAGCCTAAGTCTCCCTAGAATGTCTGCCCCCAGAACCCTTGAGGGATAACCCTAGTTGACTTAGGGTTTAGTCTAAGTCTCACCCCCAAAACCCTTGAGAGATAACCCTAGTTGACTTAGGGTCTTGCCCTAGAAGACCTAGACAGGCTCATGCCCTAATCCCCATCAAGGAGACGTGTGTTCCACACATACCCCTATGACAGCGCTAAGGCATCATCACTTACCCCTTGAGGAATCACCCTCATCCGGGAGTACAACCCCTTTAGGGCAACAAAGGGTATCCTGAACCACGACTAACCCCTAAGGTTTGAGTGGCCAAGTTATACCCTAGACCTAGGGTTAGTACTTAGTGAGGACACAAGTGTGCGCCGTAGGCGGACACGAGTGTTTTGCTAAGCAGACTCCCTAAGGCTAGGTTTGGGATAACTCTAAGCACATGACTTTGCGAGTGCCTTACGAAAGGGCTCCTGCTAACATGTTTAGGTTGTTCAACCCTTGAATTTCAAGGAGAACACTCCCCTAGCCAAGTGTGTCAAAGCACACCTAGTTATGAGACCTAACCTCCCTTGAGCAGATGCCCAAGGCTTAGCACCCTAGTGCAAGCATAAGCATGTTTGTTTGCTAAAGTATCCAACCCCTTGGTAACAAGCCTATGACATAACCCCAAAGGGCGTGCCTTGGGCGTTGTACCATGTGACATTTAGCCCAGTGTCACATCTTCATGTGACACTGCCTTTCCTGAGTGGGCTATCATGCCATAGCCCTTAGATTCGAGAGTTGCACCAAGTGCCACAAACGTGGCTCCTAAATGCCAACTCTAGAACCCCTCAATTATCCCTCAAGACTCGGTATTGTGAACCTGTCAAACAAAATCCCACACCCATAGTTGGTCAAGGACACGGATGTGCCTTACTTGGCCATGAGTGCTACGTCTAGCTTGATGTGGAGGAGAGGCTAGAGACAAGCCTCAACCTCTGCCTCTTGGAACGTGCATTCCGACAAGACCTCCCAGGCATGGATTCGCCAACGTTAAGGGTAAGCTACCCCGAAGGTGGGACGTACCCCTGGCATCTAGAAGTTAGGGTGGCACAACAGAGGGTTGTGCCTTGACGACACAAGCTAGAGCTTGCACCGGGAGAAGAGTAACGAGCTCAGTCATGAACCCAGGAACCCTCACTCCTATATACTACCTTTTATGTGACAGAGGCCCCCCCTTCTGTTTTCCTGTTTACATAAGTGGGCTAGCACTGAAATCTCATTCCCAGAGGGAAACATACTTGGTGAGTTATTCATCAACCCCTAAACCCTAACCTGTCAAACCTAGGGGTATTTTTAAGCATATCCGACATGCCGAACTCACTGGAATTAGCCATTAATCCAACCGGACACGAAAAACCAAGGTAAGAGTTTTCTAGAAGGTAAGTTCTAGCTTCGCCTAGAGTTTCCTGCAAATACCTAATGACACCCGGCCGGACCATCACCAGATACCCAAGTGCACTAAGCGGGCCTGTTTCCTACTACATCTAGAGCTTATCAACAAGTATAGTAGGTAACAACAATCAACATCCAAAATAAAGAGGAGTCATAGTAAAAACTATGACAGTGTAGATCTATCCAACCAATGCCCCAACCACTTCCATGGTAGATTGTAGATCTATCCATTGACCAATGTTGTGCATCCATGGACACTACACTCCTCAAGCCTATGAAAGAGTGTCCAAGCCACCAATGAACTGGCTAGGGGGCATCTGAGTGTCATCCAATCTTATGTGAAATGGCTTGGAGGCCTTTGTGTGTCGTCAGGATTGTGCACAAACTGGCTTGGCGGCTTTTGTGTCTCGTCAGGATCTTTTGTCTCATCTTGGGATGGGAAGGTAAGTTGCTAGTGAGGTATATAGCATTCCATCGCCAGCAAGTTTTGGCATGTTATGTGCTGCTCTCTTGGTTGGAGGTCGAGCACGAGCTAAAGCAAAGGTTGGCTCTCCCCTCTGTTCAACAGCAAGCCTTTGGCAATGTGGTGTCCTCATCATCTTCAACTCTGACACTGATGTCAAACTGAGCTTGAGCGGTGCTAAAGGTACTTCCATTTGCATAGCATTGACAGTGTTTTCCAGTTGCTTGTTGGATCAAGTGGCCATATGCCTATTGTTGCAAATCCTGCCTTGATGTTGCTTGGTTGAGTGCTTTCTGAAGTGCTCTAGATGCAATGCTAGCGATCTCAGCAATTGCATGGATCGGCCCATGTTTTACATCATCCAAATTGCTCGTTCTTCTCAAAAGTACCCTTTAAATGACAAGAATGCAGCGACATCAAGTGGTTGCATGTGGTGAGAGCAATGTGGAGGTAACATTGTGATGTCAATTCCCATATCCTTTGCAGTAGACAACTCTTGGTGTTAGGTGGCTCTCGGACCATCACAAATTAGCAAGTGTCACTACTCACACCATCCACTAGGAATTGGTTGGCAAAGTGTTGTAGCTATTGCATGAAGAGTTCATTGCTCATCCATGCCTTCTTACTAGTTGCCATTCCTGCATTAGGCTCGCAATGTCGAAGTGCAGAGCCATTAGCATGAGAGCCTTTGAAGATATACAACCTTGGAATTGAGTCACTTGCTGCATTGATAGCCGTCAAAATGGTAACCCACTCTTTTGCATTTGGCACTTGGTTGACAACATGTTTGCTTTCCTACAAAGCAAGAACTCTACCTCCAATACATGTCATGTAGCTGTCACGACCCGATACAGAATACAGGATTCCGGATACAGGACATGGGTTGCAGGACTTTCCTACAGGATTCCGGATACAGGATATGGGTTGCAGGATTTTTACAGGATACTCCTACCAGGATTCCGGACACAGGATTCGGTTGCAGGATATTCCTACAGGATATGCCACAGGATATGCCTAGAGGATAAGGGACATGTGGACTCATCTTAGCCTCTGCATGCATGCAATCACTTTTGCATGCATGCAACCACTTTTGCATGCATGCCTAGATTAGCTCTTGGAGTTGTGAGCATAAAAGCTCCGACCTAATTGTTGTACAATCAGTTACTATCAACACCAGTCTTACTACGATCAATCTTGTCTTGTCTTGTTTCCTGTCCTGTTCCTGTCTCGCTCCTATTTCCTGTCCTGTTCCTGGATCCGCTGTCCTGTCCTGTTTTGCTCCCGGATCCTATCCTGTGCTTTCCTGTCTTGCTCCCGGATCCTATCCTAATCCTGTCTTCCTAGATCCGTCCTGTTCCTATTCCTGTTCCTGTCCTGCTCTCGGTCCTGTTCCTGAGTCAAGCCTTCATGTCCTTGGAATCCTGCTCCTTCCTGTTCCTGGATCGTGGCTTGACAGTTTGATAGTAACTGCTTCATAGTTCTCCGTTTTCCAGCTACCTTTTTCTTGATTCCTTTCCTTCATTTTCCTCCTTTTTTCTTTCCTAGATCATGGCTGATTTTGAGCGTTTTCAACACGAGCACCAAATGCTACTTCATGAGCTGGCCACTTTGCGCCAAGTGGTCACCGACCTGCAAGGTTCCACCACTGCGGCACATGCAGCTGCTGATGCATCCTCCAAGGCTGCTGCGCAGGCTCTCTCCCAGGCATCGGTGGTTTCCTCTTCATCAAACTTTTCTTCGGAGCCGAAGGTTAGCATGCCAGAGAAGTTCAGTGGTAATCGTGCCGATTTCCAAGGTTTCCTGAATCAGATCCGACTCTTGATCCGTATGCAACCACGGCGCTACTCGACTGATGCTCAAAAGGTGGGTCTTTTGGCATCCTTACTAAGTGGATCTCCACGGGCTTGGGTTGCCCCCTTGCTGGAGCGTGACGATCCACTGATGGAAGACTTTGAAGGTTTCGTGGCTGCCTTTGAAGCCTGTTTTGGAGATCCTGATAAGTACCGTTCTGCATGCACGAAGTTACGGAAGCTCACTCAAGGATCCCGACCAGCTTCCGTCTATGCATCCGAATTTCAGCAACTTTGCACGAACATTCCATGGGACGAGACTGCATTGATCGAACACTTCCGTTTTGGGTTGAGGGACGACGTGAAGGACCTTCTCCTTACGTTACCGGATGCCCAAACATTAGCGGAGATCATGCAACAAGCTGTTCGTTGCGACAACCGTTTGTTCGAGCGTCGTCAGGAAAGATCCCGTCAACAGTTCCTGCAAACCAATCCTAGCTGTGGTACATGTTCCTGCACCACCTTCTGGAGTAGTTCCTATGGAGGTTGAGAAATCCAAGCGTGGCTCTCTTTCCGCTGCCGAGAAGCAACGTCGTCGCAGTGAGAACCTGTGCTTGTATTGTGGTGGAGCAGGACACAAGGTGGCAGATTGTCCTATTAAAGCCAGGAACTTCAAGACGCGTGAAGTCGAAGCCGAAGTTCAGTCGGAAAACTCCAATGTCCACTTCGTCTAGGAGCCGCGAAGTTGGACGTAGGTGCAGGCTCCATTGGTGCTGCTCATACCATCCCGTCACTTAAGTTTCCTGTACACATTCATCTTAATAATCGAGAGCTCATGGAGTTTGCCTTGTTAGACACTGGTGCAAATGCATGCTTCATGGATGACACGTTTGCAACTCAACATGGCATTTCGGTGGTGAAGTTGAAGCGTGCAGTTCCTGTAGAGGTGGCCGATGGGCGTCTAATTGCTTCCGGTGCAGTTACCCATGCTACCGAACCTCTCTCCTGCAGGTATGGCACATTCAACTGTTCAATTTCCTTCAACTTGATCAAGACTCGGTCGACTCCCATCATTTTGGGCATGCCATGGTTCGTTGTTGCAAATCCGCAGATCGACTGGAGGTCTAGGACACTCACGTTTTCCTCTCCAACTTCTAGGATCAATCCTGTACCTTCCTGCGTGCAGGATACATCCTTAGTATCTGAGGCAGTACAAGCTACAGGATTGACCGTACCTGTTCCTGTACCAGTGTTGAAGACTCCTCCTCGACAGGATTCACCTCATGGCAGTTCCTCAGCACATCCGCAGGCTCTCCCCATTCCTGTAAGTTTGCGGTGTCCTGTACAGGGTTCTTCCAATCCTGTATCAGTGTCGAAGGTTCCTCCTCAACAGGATCCACCTCCTGTTGATTCGTCAGCACATTCGCAGGCTTCTTCCACTCTTGCGCAACCACGGACTCCTGTACAGGATTCTTCCAATCCTGTACACTCACGGTGTCCTGTACAGGATTCTTCCAATCCTGTACACTCATCAACAACCACACAGGTTTTTTCCAATCCTGCTTCTTTCTGTTACCCTGCCTCTGTTCCATCCCCCAAGATCCTTCCTCTTTTTCAGTCACAGCTCCCTCCTTCTCCTCTCCGAGTTCTTACCACTACCATGCATGAACTCGCCACTGATCCTGCCCCCTTCCACCTTTTTGCTTTTCAAGTAACTCCTACGTCCTCTCCTACCTTTCCTGTATCCGACTCCCCTGTTTTTTCTCCTTCTCCTTCTCCTTCTCCTCCTTCTTCCCTACCATCCAAGTACCACGACTTTAAGGACGTTTTTGACAAGCACAAGGCTGCAGTTCTTCCTGTTCACAGGTCCTACGACTGTCCTATTGATCTTGCGGAAGGAAAGACTCCACCATTCGGACCGATCTATGCATTGTCACCCACAGAGTTGGAGGTTCTTCGTCAATACATCGAGGACAACTTAGGATCCGGCTTCATTCGTCACTCAAAGTCCCCTGCAGGAGCTCCTATCTTCTTTGTCAAGAAGAAGGATGGGAGTTTACGTTTGGTGGTGGACTACAGGGGTTTGAATCAAGTCACCATTCGGAATCGGTATCCGTTGCCATTGATCCCGGAACTTCTCGATCGGCTGCGAGGGGCAAAGGTGTTCACGAAGATCGACTTACGAGGAGCCTACAACCTTGTACGGATTCGTCCCGGCGATGAGTGGAAGACTGCCTTTCGTACAAGGTATGGACATTTTGAGTACACGGTAATGCCTTTCGGCCTTACCAATGCCCCAGCTGTATTCCAACACATGGTGAACGACATTTTCCGTGACTTCTTGGACCAGTTTGTGGTGATCTACCTCGACGACATCTTGATTTTCTCCAAGGACCAGGCGGCACATGACAAGCATGTACGACTAGTTTTAGAGCGGCTTCGCGAGCATGGCCTGTACGCGAAGTTGGAGAAGTGTTTTTTCGATAGGGATTCGGTGGAGTTCTTGGGCTACATCGTCTCTCCTGCTGGCGTTTCCATGGACATGCACAAGGTGAAGACCATCGTGGAGTGGGAGAGGCCCAAGTCGGTACGAGATGTACAATGTTTCCTTGGCTTTGCAAACTTCTACAGGCGGTTCATACAGGACTTCTCCAAGCGTGTACTTCCACTCACAGAACTCACCAAGCGCACAGGACTTTTCTCTTGGTCCGACAAGGCGGAACACGCGTTCACAACACTCAAGGACGTTTTCACGACAGCTCCGATTTTAGCACATCCTGACCCTTCTCATCCTTTCTTCATTGAAGCAGATGCCTCGGATTTTGCAGTAGGATCCGTCCTATCGCAAGTTGGAGAGGACAAGTTGCTTCATCCTGTAGCCTTTCACTCTCGTAAGTTCCTGTCGGCGGAGATCAACTACGAGATTCATGACAAGGAACTCAAGGCCATTGTGGATTCGTTTGAGGAATGGCGGCATTTCCTGGAAGGTGCTGCACATCCTGTACAAGTTCTTACGGATCACAAGAACCTGGAGTACTTTCAAACGGCTCGGGTCCTCAGTCGGCGACAGGCTAGGTGGGCAGAGTTCCTATCACGTTTTGACTTCGTCATCGTCTACAGGCCCGGCTTTCGGAATGGCAAGGCGGACGCATTGTCTAGGCGCTCTTACCTTGCACCAAGCCCGGGCGATCCTGCATTTGACGGTCAAAGGCAAGTGTTGTTGGGTCCTGATCGTTTCCGGCTTGCGGCACTGCAGGTTCATCAGGCTCCAGCAAATTCAACACTCCTACAGGACGTTCGTTCGCAGTTGCCTACAGACGACTTGGGAAAGAATGTGTTCTCACACATTCATCCTGACGTTGCAAGTTCCTCTTCCTCCAGTTCCCGTCCAGACTACAACCTATTCACCATACAGGATGGACTCCTGTACCGGGAAGGTCTCCTGTACGTTCCTGTTGGTATTTCTAGGACTCGTGTGGTACAGGATTGTCATGATACCCCGGCTACAGGACATTTTGGTGTGGCCAAGACAGTGGAATTGGTGACTCGCAACTATTGGTGGCCTGGGTTGCGAGGTTTTGTGGAGAGGTTTGTACGGAGTTGTGACACTTGTAGCAGGTCGAAGATGCCTCATCATGCACCCTCTGGTCTTCTTCGTCCTCTTCCTGTTCCGTCTGCTCCTTGGAGATCCATTTCTATGGATTTCCTCACAGATCTTCCTCCTTCCCGTGGATTTGATGCAGTTCTTGTGGTGGTTGACCGTTTCACCAAGCAGGCTCATTTCCTACCCTGCAACAAGACAGCTACAGGTCAGACAACTGCCGAGTTGGTGATCCGCGAGGTGTTCCGACATCATGGTCTTCCTGAGAGCATTGTTTCCGATCGAGGTCCACAATTCATGTCCAAGTTTTGGCGAGAGCTTCTTCGGAGTCTACAGGTCAAAGCGGATCTTTCTTCAGGATATCACCCACAAACCGATGGGCAGTCCGAACGCACAATTCAGACCTTAGAACAGTATCTTCGTTGCTTCATCAGTTACCAGCAGGACAACTGGTTGGACCTCCTTCCAATGGCAGAGTTTGCCTACAACAACTCCATCCACGCATCTACAGGACAGACACCTTTCTTTGCTCTTACAGGCCACCATCCACGTTTTGACTTTGCTCCTACCGCTTCTCCTTCTTCCGCTCCTGCAGTACAGGATCGTCTTCAGCATCTTCGGCAGGTACAGGATGATCTCCAGGTTCATCTTCAACAGGCACAGGAACGATACAAGCATCATGCTGATGCTCACCGACAGCCGGCACCTGCATACAAGATTGGTGATCTCGTGTGGCTTCTTCGTCGACACATTCGCACCAACAGGCCTTCTTCTAAGTTGGATTTTCAACGATTGGGCCCTTATAGGATCGTGGCGGAGGTAAATCCTGTAGCTTTCCGACTCGAGTTACCATCCACGGTGAAACTTCATCCTGTGTTTCACACCTCTTTGTTGGAGCCGTATCATCCTTCTTCTCTTCCTGGTCGTGTTTCTTCTCCTCCCCCTCCTGTGGTCATTGACACGGAACCTGAGTACGAAGTCGCAGCCATCCTTGACTCTCGTCTTCATCGTCACCAACTCCAATACTTGGTGGATTGGAAAGGGTACCTGCCTACTGATCGCACTTGGGAACCTGCATCCAACTTACTCCATGCTTCTTCCAAGGTTGCTGCCTTCCATCGGCATTATCCTGCTAAACCAGGTCCCAAGACTCGTGGAACTCGTCTTTAGGGAGGAGGTGCTGTCACGACCCGATACAGAATACAGGATTCCGGATACAGGACATGGGTTGCAGGACTTTCCTACAGGATTCCGGATACAGGATATGGGTTGCAGGATTTTCCTACAGGATACTCCTACCAGGATTCCGGACACAGGATTCGGTTGCAGGATATTCCTACAGGATATGCCACAGGATATGCCTAGAGGATAAGGGACATGTGGACTCATCTTAGCCTCTGCATGCATGCAATCACTTTTGCATGCATGCAACCACTTTTGCATGCATGCCTAGATTAGCTCTTGGAGTTGTGAGCATAAAAGCTCCGACCTAATTGTTGTACAATCAGTTACTATCAACACCAGTCTTACTACGATCAATCTTGTCTTGTCTTGTTTCCTGTCCTGTTCCTGTCTCGCTCCTATTTCCTGTCCTGTTCCTGGATCCTGTCCTGCTCCGGGATCCTGTCCTGTTCCTGTTTTGCTCCCGGATCCTATCCTGTGCTTTCCTGTCTTGCTCCCGGATCCTATCCTAATCCTGTCCTACTCCTAGATCCGTCCTGTTCCTATTCCTGGTTCCTGTCCTGCTCTCGGTCCTGTTCCTGAGTCAAGCCTTCATGTCCTTGGAATCCTGCTCTCTTCCTGTTTCCTGGATCGTGGGCTTGACAGTAGCCACATCGGTCTCATCAGTATTCCATATGTGCTCCAATGGATAAGAAAAGAATCGGTATGTTTTTTCCAAGTTGGTGTAGAAAGTATTGACATTCCCAGGGCCTAGGAATTTTAGAAAACAAGATGTGGATGGCATTTGCTAAAATAATTGTACCAGCATTTGCCAGGCAAGCCACCTTCTCCTTTGAAGGGCTTGCCTACTTCTCTTGCAATTTTGGCAACATAGACGATGAGCTCCATTCTCGTCACTAGGAATTCCTATTCTTGTCGTTGAGCTGCCCAATCTAGAATCTTTTGTTTCCTTATCAGCATCAAGACGAAGCACCTTGATGTTTGGAGGTCGTGATCCCATAGATTCAGTTTGTTAGAGAAGCAAGGGAGATACCTGACAAAGCAGTTGCTTAGCGAATACAATCTCTCCCAACTCTACCATGTCAACTATTGCCATCATCTCTTATTCCGTCCAAGTACAAGTTTTTCTTTTTTTCTTGGTAGTTTGATTTGCACACAACTCCTCTTTTTGCTTGATGGTCTTCAAGTACTTCTTGATGGACGCCTTCATGGTTGTCACTAGTTCATTGCTTCACATCCTTGACAGAAGCTTGAAGATGTGAACGAGTGAGATTGGGTTGGAGGTGCATTTTTTTATCCTAGCTGTGTTGTCTTTGATACTTACCACCAACAGGTGTGCATATTGACGAGCAGCTCTAGCACCTTGAGATGTCCTGAGGAGAATTGATGTGCATGTGATTGCAACATGATCGCTAGCACTAGGTCGCACATTGTTCTCCTATAGAGCACATTGTCAATGAATATAAGACTAGATGCTTCACGCTTGCCTTTGAGTGAGCCTGTGGTCAGGCAACATGTAGGACTAAAAACGACGGGAGCACAAGGACAAGGGCAAGGATTGAAAAACGACGGAAAAATAAAGACAAGGGTGAGGACTAAAAATAATGAGAGCACAAGAACAACGGCAAGCATGAAGCTATTTTAAGAACGTCAATTGAATGTAGTTCAAGGACTTGGCGGTTTATGGAATTGGTAGAAGATTCAAATGAATAGTGAGAAACTTTGGCATGTGTGTGTATTAAGTCATTTTTGATCGAGGTTCGAATTTAAGAAACATGTTGTGTGTATATCATTTTGGTGTGGCCCATGGTAGGGTCATGATAACTTTGTTTTGATTGCAATGTTCATATGATATTATTGGTCTTACTGCTCTAGCACATATGCCAAGGTCAAATAAACATACTTAAAAATCATCTGGACTAAGGCATGATATTCATATGAAAACATTCTGTTACTGGATGTGGTAGAAGAAGTAATGGGTTTATGACACATTGAAGCATCTAAAAAAGGTAGAAATGCAATGTCCTTTGGCACATTTCTTGCTATTGTGGCAATTTAATAATATTCATGCACAATTTTCAAAAAGATCACTAGCTACATTCATAGTAAATGTTTGGCTATATTATGACCTTGGTTACAAACCCCATACCTCCTAAACCATGAGTGAAGGTGAAAAACATGATTTGGGATGTTAGACATGAAGATGTATTAATATATCATACATGAGAGGAGGGGGATATAGAAAATAGTTGACAAGATTCATGGTAATCACAAGCTTATATACGAAGCACTCTTTGTATTATGAAAAGCTTTGGACAGCAACATCGGAAGTAAAGTATTCATGAAAAGAGATGAGACGGGTGTTTTAAGTGATTATTCATTACTTTTGGTGCATGCTTAGCTAGTTTCTAACCCATCCTTGCTACTCACTTAAGGCTTATTGTGAGGCATATATAAGTTTATCAATTTTTTTGATTTGAAAGGCTTGTGCAAGGATAATATACAACCATTAAGAACATGTCCTCCTTCTAGTTGTCTAAAGAAAACATATACAATAAAAATAAAAAAACATCAATAGAGAGGAGAGGTTTACATTGTGAATGATGTCGTCAAGTAAACTTGTTAACAACCAATTTAATTAGTTTATTTTAATTTTTCTTTTATTTTATTTATAATGGCAAATAGAACTTTCAAGGGTAATTTTGCAAAGTTTGAAGGCTATAAACATAATTTTTCCTATTATTTATATTATATAAGATTGTTATGCACATTTGTATTAATCTGCAAAGATATTTATATATATATTATATATATTGCAAATCCGCTAATGAATTGAGTTTTTGAAACTTTTATAACCAAATTCAATTTTAACCATTTTTTAAGTATACTATACTAAACACACAATTGATACTTGTTTATAGTCATCCATCAGAAATTTCCAAGGTCCAGTTGCACTTCCCAACCTAGATATTATATACTTTTATAACACATTAATTTGAATGTTTATCGTTTATGTGTAAAGTTCACATGGAGTGTATAGCTGCTATACACTCCATGATAACTTTTGCACTATAGCATTAATATACTTGTATCCTACAGACCTCAGAAAGCCAAGAGCTACTCGGAGACACATGAAAACGGACAAGCTAATCCATATTCCTCGTAGTCCCAACCATAATGATCCCAAAAATAGTACAACCGACGATACTGCTCCTATGCTAACCTGTAAAATCCTCAGTAGTCTTCAAGTGTGTGTGTGTGTGTGTGTGTGTGTGTGAGAGAGAGAGAGAGAGAGAGAGAGAGAGAGAGAGAGAGAGAGAGAGAGAGAAAGAAGAGGAAGAGGAGAGAGAGATGGAACACACTTTTAAGGCAAGTGTATACATGTGGCCTTAAAAGTTTACCTGTGTGTGTACGCATGACTGATATGAACACACTTTTTAAAATCAAATGTATACATGGACATCTGTACATCTGTAAATATACATCTATGGTTTTGTACGAGAGAGGAGAGTAGTTATTAACAAAACTATGTGTATAAATTTGTGCTATGTTTAGTTCGAGAAAATAGCTTGAACACTATATTTTCAATATTAAAACTCTCACATATGTATTATACACGCGCGCAAGCACACACACATAGAGAAAGTGGAATTATAAAGACTTACTGTAGACAAAGCAGAAAATCGAAAATCTAAGCCTCCATAATATATACCATCTAACACGAACGCCAATGAGTTGATAGCTTGTGTCCCAACTACAAACTGCAGAATCCATATGTAGATTAGATTAATTAATTAGACATAGTTAATAAATTACTCACAGGCATGAGCGTGTTCAATTCTTGGATAACTTGGTTATCATGTGTGAAAAGCCTCAACAGCCATTTGAAGCAAATCAAAGAAGTAAGGTTATCAAAACGCCAAAACACAGGCCATCTGCACAATATCTGTCTAAGTAATTTGAGAGAGAGAGAGAGAGAGAGAGAGTTAACCTGTAGAACCCGATAAGCTGCAAGTTTAACCCGGTCGTAATCTGTTTTTACGAAACCTTCCGCTATTATTGCCTTGAAACGTCAATTTATGAGTTAAACACACGCTCATACACGATGTCCACAGGGACAGACTTCTGTATATATGATTGAGGTAAATGCATGCGCGCATATATGAGACACAGACACACAACAAGCAAACACACACGCCCACGCACACACAAAGTATCAACCTGTGCAGCAAGTGCCAAAGAGTCAGAAAGAAGTGAAGCAGCTAACCAAATCTGAACGCATATTTGATGTGCAGCCATCGGAATTGGCCCAAGTCGAGCAGCAAGTGATGTTGCAAACGTCGCAGTTAACAACGTGCCCATTGTTCTAAGAAGCAGCAAACCTCCTGTAATATGTAAACTGTTAGAATTAGAAGATAAATATCAATTAAGTAGTGTATAAGCGCTTACCGGATTTTAGAAAGCGACAGAGAGCGAGGTCCTTCATCCCGATGGGTAACAAAACAACAAATTTGTTTAGCTTGTACAAGAGAATCAAAAGCATAAGATACCTAGAATATTCACATGAGGTTAAGTCGAGTAAAAACATGTATATAATTACTCTGATATTACGGTGGCAGCAGCGGCTCCAGAAACACCGAGTTTGAAAAAGAACATGAGTAGAGGATCCAAGGCAATATGTACTACGTTGCCAATAGCTGTTAAATAAACAAATCTAATGAAAGTTAATTACCAGCTAAACCTCTCCCCTTACCGGTAGCATATAGAGGAGTTGTGGTGTCTTTAAACCCACGGAATGCTCCCTGTACCGCTAAAGAGACAACAACAGCAGGTGCTGCAAGGGAACGCAACACTACATATTGTTGAGCAGGCACACGCATAACAGAGTGCTGTTAAGTACTTGTTAAGATCTCTCTCTCAAGCACACGCACACACGCACGCACGCGCGTCTGTATTAAGAGAAGCGGAACTTACAAAAGGAACGCCCATGATATGCAGAATAATGGAGGACGCAGAAATCAACAGTGTTGCCTCTAGTACACCGAGAACCGTCCCCAAGGCGAGAGAAGATGAAACTGCAGGAAGCATTACTCTGGATTGTCCTCCAACTGCGTCAAGGAAATGAAATAAAGCTTAGTGAGAGCTGGGAGCATATTACCTAGTTAACCACCTTCTGAACCAGTCTTATCTGCTAATTGCTGTTCTTGGGCAGTAACGCTCTCCTCAGCTACGAACGAGGTTGTTATATTCAGCAGTGGAAAATTTAAAACCTTCGAAACCAGGTTGAAGACGGAGATAGATACACCAACCGCTGCTACTTCCACCGCACCTTTTACAAGTGCATGTCAACACACGCGCGCGCACACACACACACATGTACATACCCAGTCTTCCAATGAACATGGTGTCCACTAACGATGCTAATGGATCGGCTGCAAGACCAACTGCGGCGGGAAGTGCGATTTTCGCAATCTCAGAGAGGAGCCCATCCATTGAATTAAAGAAAATCCTTCGTATTACAGAGAATCTATGAAACTAATAAGAAGAATAAATGAGAATGTAGCTTCATTTCTTAAATACAGCGAAAAAAACTCTGTTGGTGGGTCTGGTTACACTGTTAGATTAACAGATAAACCTTCAGCGGCTACACCTCGATTTTATTAAAATATTAGTGTGAATATACTACTTTAAGAGAATATATGCCATTCTAACATTTTGAATTTTAAAGTAAAAATCAACAACCGGCTTTAATTTATAAAATCACAATTTCTACAATAAAAAGTATATTTTTTATATGATAAACACTAATAAAATAACTTATTAATTGAACTAAATAGTCGTATATACTGTATACAGGAGTACAATGGTTTACTTGTGATATTTCTTTCAATTTATATATGAGCTCACACGAGCTTTATCCACAATACTTAGTTCATTAAGCTTGTACAGTCCACATACACATTGTACGGTAAGATCGCGAATACTGCCATATATAAATCGATATTATTATGTTTTTTAATTGACATTTTTATGTTTGAAATATTAAACTTAAAACATATCATCTTGACCAATTTTTATTAATAGGCTAATTTAAAAGATAATTTATTATTAAGAAGCATGAAAAGTAATATATATAATGGTGACACGCTTATTTAATATATGCTTGCCACGTGTGCGCATTGTACGTTTACTAAATATACTTTATGTACTTTATATATTTATGTCCTTCCTTTATGCCTTTGGTCAAATATAGACGACCCTTTGAATAAAGCGGTCCCAAGTTCAACTAAATAATTAGCTTTTAACTACTTATATAATTATTTGTCATTGTTAACGTACGGGCTTATACGTAACACAGGGAATAATATGCTGTATTATTCATTAAGGTTGTAATATCCACGTGTACGGCTGCATGTGTACATATTATTATTAACATAGTGAATTTTTGATAGTCGTCGGATTAAATTTAATCTGAACCATTCATTTTTATATATAAGTTAGGGTTTTTAAACTAACAGAGATACACATTTCTATCTCACAAGGTCAAATTTAGGGAAAATATCGATAATAAAGTGTCAAATGTGCTATCTTTGTCTTTGACTGCAAAGATAAAGGGTCAACAAAACATATATACACAGCACATAAAGTTACATAAAGTATTTATTAAAAGGTGTATATATAAAGCATATAAAATATTTATTAAAGGTACACATACACACACAAACACGTGGACACATGCCCCGCACAAGCATATCTTAATAGCAGCCTGAGCCATTCCACATTATACTACTAGAGGTGATACTTCTTAATATAAATTTATATTTATTTATAAATTAATTTAGTTACACGATCTTACCGTAGTACGATGTGTGCACTCACTGTCCTAGATTGATTTTGACTATTTTAATATCAAATTCATTTCTTTAAGTATATTATACTAAGCACACAGTTGATATTTGTTTATAGTCATCCTTCAGAACTTTCCAAGGTCCAGTAGCACTTCCAAGCCTAAATAGATATTATATACTTCAGAAATTTATTTGAAAGTTTAACATTAATGTTAAAGCTATCATTAAGTAGATAGCATTAATATACTTAATAAATGTTTATAATTTATCATACAAACCTCAGAAAACAAGAGCTACTCGGAGACACATAAACAGGGACAGGCCAATCCATATTCCTCGTAGTCCAACCAAAAGGATCCCAAAAATAGTGCAACCGATGACACTGCTCCTATGCTCACCTGTAAAATCGTCATGTGTGTATCTGTTTGCGAGCGTGTGGTGTGTGTGTGTGTGGAGAGAGAAGATGAACACATTTTTAAGGCAAGTGTATACATACATGTGTCCTCAAGTGTGTCTACATGATTGAGACGAACACACTTTTAAAATTGGTTAGTGAAGGCAAATGTATACACGTATGTCTACATCTGTACAGATACATCTATATTTTGTACGAGAGAGAGTCATTTAGCAAAACGATGGGTGTGAATTTGTAAATTTGTGTTATGCATCAATGAGATTATAAACATGTGATGGTTATATGAGAACTTACGATTTGCGTAGTTAACATAAAAATTCTCACACATGCACACACACAGCGGAATCAAAAAGACTTACTGTAGACAATGCAGAAAATCGAAAATCTGATCCTCCATAATATATACCATCCACCACGAACGCCAATGAGTTGATAGCTTGTGTCCCAACTACAAACTGCAGAATCCACATTTAGATTAAAACATAGTTAATAAATTACTCACAGGCATGAGCGTGTTAATTTCCTGGATAACTTGGTTATCATGTGTGAAAAGCCTCAACAGCCATTTGAAGCAAATCAAAAGAAGTAAGGTTATCAAAACACCAAAACACAGGCCCATCTGCACAATATTGGTCTAAGCAATTTGAGAGAGGGAGAGAGAGAGAGTTAACCTGTAGAACCCGATAAACTGCAAGTTAACCCGGTAGTAATCTGTTTTTACCAAACCTTCCGCTATTATTGCCTTGAAACGTCAATTTATGAGTTAAAACACACACTCATACACGATGTACACCACACACACCCACAGGGACAGACTTCTGTATATATGACTGAGTGCGCACATATATGAGACACAAACACACAGCCCACGCACACACAAAATATCAACCTGTGCAGCAAGTGCCAAAGAGTCAGAAAGGAGTGAAGCAGCTAACCAAATCTGAACGCATATTTGATGTGCAGCCATCGGAATTGGCCCAAGTCGAGCAGCAAGTGATGTTGCAAACGTCGCAGTTAACAATGTCCCCATTGTTCGAAGAAGCAGCAAACCTCCTGTAATATAACAATAGAAAATTAGAATCAGTTAAATAGTACATGTATAAGTGCTCACCGGATCTTAAAAAGCGACCGAGAGCGAGGTCCTTCATCCGGATGGGTAACAAAACAACAAATTTGTTTAGCTTGTACAAGAGAATCAAAAGCATAAGATACCTAGAATATTCACGCATGTGGTTAAGTGGAATAAAAACATGTATATAATTACGTAATTACTCTGATATTACGGTGGCAGCAGCAGCTCCGAAAACACCGAGTTTGAGAAAGAACATGAGTAGAGGGTCCAAGGCAATATGTACTACGTTGCCAATAGCTGTTAAATAAGCAAATCCAATGAAAGTTAATTACCAACCTAACCTTCTCCTTACCGGTAGCATACAGAGGAGTTTTGGTGTCTTTGAACCCACGGAAAGCTCCCTGTACAGCTAGAGAGACAACAACGGCAGGTGATGCAAGGGAACGCAATACCAGATATTGTTGAGCCGGTACACGCATAACGGAGTACTGTTAAGTACTTGGTAAGATATCTCTCTCACAGACACACACGCGCACACGCACGTCTGTATTGACAGGAACTTACATAAGGAACGCCCATGATATGCAGAATAATGGGGACGAAGAAATCAACAGTGTTGCCTCTAGTACACCGAGAACCATCCCCAAGGCAGAAGAAGACGAAACTGCAGGAAGCATTACTCTGGATTGTTCTCCAACTGCGTCAAGGAAATGAATAAAGCTTAGTGAGAGTTGGAGAGCATAACATTACCTAGTTAACCACCTTCTGAACCAGTCTCATCTGCTGATTGCTGTTCTTGGGCAGTAACACTTTCCTCGGCTACGAATGAGGTTGTTATATTCAGCAGTGGAAAATTTAAAACCTTCGAAACCAGGTTGAAGAGGGAGAGAGATACACCAACCGCTGCTACTTCCACCGCACCTTTCACAAGTGCAACATACTTTGTAAGATAATTGAGAATCACCCTACTATACGCACACACGCACACAAGCACGCACACACATGTACATACCCAGTCTTCCAATGAACATGGTGTCCACTAACGATGCTAATGGATCGGCTGCAAGACCAATTGCGGCGGGGAGTGCGATTTTCGCAATCTCAGAGAGGAGCCCATCCTCCATTTTGTAAATTAAATCCTTTGTATTACAGAGAAATGTAAAAATCTATGAAAACGAATATATGAGAATCTAGCTCCATTTCTTCTCCTGACAGCGAAAAAACTCCTCTGTTACATCTGTGTATACTGTTAGATTAACAGATAAAACCTTCAGCGGATACACCTCGATCTATATATTAAAATATATTAGTGTGACGCATTAGCATAAACATGTGAGTAAATTTAGTTTATTTAAAACATATAATTTTTCGGCCTCCACCGGTGTAAGTATATATGAAATAAATCTAATTAAAATTTAATTTACTGCATTTTGTAGACTAAATAAAACACATCGTGAATAGTGCCATATAAATCGATATAATATGTTTTTAATTAACATTATTATGTTAAACTTAAACATATATAATTTATATTAAGAAGTATGGAAAGTGGTGACAAAGAAGATATGTTTGTGTTGTGTCCACGTGTGTGCTTGTACGTGTATGTGTACGTTTTAATAAATAAACTTTGTGTACTTATATATACTTATTTGTGTACTTAGTTATACTTGATTGACTGACCCTTAATATTCTGGGTCAAATAGAGACGTAAGACATTTACATAAGCGGTCCCAAGTTCAAATAACGGGCTTGTACGTAACGCAGGAACAATAAAGTGTATTGTCCTATATTACTAAAATCGGTTTATCATAATAAAACAAAATTATTAAATTGAATTAAACTCATGGTTTAACAATATTGTGATATTTCTTTTAAATATTTATATATATGAGCTCACATGAGCTTTACCCGCGCGCGCACACACACATATACATAAGATACGTTCATAGGTACTGCTTTAAGCTTACATATTTAGTTTAAAAAATAAATTTTTATATAATAAAATGAAGTAAATATAGTAATTTGTATATAATTATTTTACTTTGTTTTCCAATTTCGAGTGCCTACATTGACATAACTCATGGGATTCTTATACACGTCGTTTTACAGAGAACTTAAATGCATGTGGTAGACAAGAGAGTTTCCTGTATATAATGTAAAATGTATATATATGAGAGTGTGTGTTCATAGAAAGTTGCAGGGGACAATAATAAGTAGTTAAGGTTTTAAACACACATAAAGCCTAGATATGAAATACATATATTTATTTGAACTTGGGACCGCTTGATAAGAAAGTGTGATTGTCCTAGACCACAAAGATGTATTTCTTAAAACGTACACATACACATACACATACACACACAAACACAAAACAAAACGCTGCACGTGGAAACATGCACAAATATATACTTTTGATACTTCTTAATATAAATTTATATTTATAATGGTTCTAGAAATTACAGTTTTGTTAATAAAAAGTTTAGTTATATTGTTTTATTATGGTCAAAAAATTTGAAACATAATAATGTCAATTAAAAAAAAAGAATATCGATTTATATACGGCAATATTCACCGTATGTTTACCCACTGTACAAGCTTAAACGAGTACATATGAATGTATCTTATGTATATATGTGTGTGACTCATATATATTATTAAAAGAAATATCACAATATTGCTGCTTAATTTCAGTAAACCATTGTACCATACACAATTAGTTTAATTCAATTTAATATTTTTGTTTTGTTATGATTTTGATTTAGATTTTATCATATAGTACGATATAGTATATACTTTTTAATTAAAAATGTGATTTTATAATTTAAAGTTTTTGTTTGAGATGGTCCGTTTGTTTATTTTTTACTTTTAAATTTCAAACGTTAAAATGACATATATTCTTTACTAGTCATGCCCATGCGTCACACTAATATTTTAATATAAATCGGGGTGTATCCGCTGCAGGTTTTATCTGTTAATCTAACAGTATACACACTCAATAGAGTTGTTTTTATCGCTGTATTTAAGACAGTAGAAGAAATGGAGCTATATTCTTATAAATTCTTCACATTAGTTTTCATAGATTTTTTCATATCTCTGTAATACGAAGGATTTCCTTACATAATGGAGGATGGGCTCCTCTCAGAGATTGCGAAAATCGCACTTCCCGCCGCAGTTGGTCTTGCAGCCGATCCATTAGCATCGTTGGTGGACACCATGTTCATTGGAAGACTGGGTATGTACATGTGTGTGCGTATAGTAGTTTTCACATCTTACAAAGTATGTTGCATTTGTGAAAGGTGCGGTGGAAGTAGCAGCGGTTGGTGTTTCTATCTCTGTCTTCAACCTGGTTTCGAAGGTTTTAAATTTTCCACTGCTGAATATAACAACCTCTTTCGTAGCTGAGGAGAGCGTTACTGCCCAAGAACAGCAATTAGCAGGTGGTTAATTAGGTAATGCTATGCTCCCCAGCTATCACTAAGCTCTATTTCATTTCCTTGACGCAGTTGGAGAACCATCAAGAGTAATGCTTCCTGCAGTTTCATCTTCTCTCGCCTTGGGGACGGTTCTCGGTGTACTAGAGGCAATACTGTTGATTTCTGCGTCCTCCATTATTCTTCATATCATGGGCGTTCCTTTTGTAAGTTCCTACTTCTTTGCTCTTACTACAGACCTGCGTGCGTGCGTGTGCTTGAGAGAGAGAGATCTTAACAAGTACTTAACAGCACTCTGTTATGCGTGTGCCTGCTCAACAATATCTAGTGTTGCGTTCCCTTGCAGCACCTGCCGTTGTTGTTCTTTAGCGGTACAGGGAGCGTTCCGTGGGTTTAAAGACACCACAACTCCTCTATATGCTACCGGTAAGGGGAGAGGTTTAGCTGGTAATTAACTTTCATTGGATTTGCTTATTTAACAGCTATTGGCAACGTAGTACATATTGCCTTGGACCCTCTACTCATGTTCTTTCTCAAACTCGGTGTTCTTGGAGCCGCTGCTGCCACCGTAATATCAGAGTAATTATATACTTGTTTATTCGACTTAACCTCATGTGTGCATATTCTAGGTATCTTATGCTTCTGATTCTCTTGTACAAGCTAAACAAACTTGTTGTTTTGTTACCCATCGGGATGAAGGACCTCGCTATCTGTCGCTTTCTAAAATCCGGTCAGCACTTATATATGTACTATTTAATTGATTATTATCTTCTATTGTAATTCTAACAGTTTGCATATTACAGGAGGTTTGCTGCTTCTTCGAACAATGGGTACATTGTTAACTGCGACGTTTGCAACGTCACTTGCTGCTCGACTTGGGCCAGTTCCGATGGCTGCACATCAAATATGCTTTCAGATTTGGTTAGCTGCTTCACTCCTTTCCGATTCATTGGCACTTGCTGCACAGGTTGAGACTTTGTGTTTGTAGTGTTCAGTGCGTATATATGTCTTGTGAGATATGTGTGTCTGTGTTCAGTGCGTATATACACAAGTTTGTGTTTATATAGTCCCTGTGTGTGCGTGTACGTGTGTGTTTTAACTCATAAATTGACGTTTCAAGGCAATAATAGCGGAAGGTTTGGTAAAAACAGATTACGACCGGGTTAAACTTGCAGTTTATCGGGTTCTACAGGTTAACTCTCTCTTTCTCTCTCTCAAATTCCTTAGACCGATGTTGTGCAGATAGGCCTGGGTTTTGGTGTGTTGATAACCTTACTTCTTTTTATTTGCTTCAAATGGCTGTTGAGGCTTTTCACACATGATAACCAAGTCATCCAGGAAATGAACACGCTCATGCCTGTGAGTAATTTATTAAATATCTCTAGTCTAATGTAACTATGGATTCTGCAGTTTGTAGTTGGGACACAAGCTATCAACTCATTGGCGTTCGTGTTAGATGGTATATATTATGGAGGATCAGATTTTCGATTTTCTGCATTGTCTACAGTAAGTCTTTATGATTCCGCTTCTGTATATATGTGTGTGTGCGTGCGCGTGCGCGTATGTGCGCATCCTTTCACTAAATGACTATATGCATTGTTCTCTTTCTCTCTCTCGTACACAAATATAGATGTATACAGATGTAGATATACATGTATACATTTGCCTTCACTAAACAATTTTAAAAGTGTGTTCGGTATCAATCATGTAGACACACTTGAGGAACATGTATAAACTTTCCTTAAAAGTGTGTTCATCTTCTCTCTCTCTCCACACACGCGCACGCACACACACACACACACACACATGACGATTTTACAGGTCTGCATAGGAGCAGTGTCATCGGTTGCACTATTTTGGGATCATTATGGTTGGGTCTACGAGGAATATGGATTGGCCTGTCCCTCTTTATGTGTCTCCGACTAGCTCTTGGCCTTCTAAGGTTTGTGGAAACATGTGGTTAAGTATATTAATGTTAAACTTTGAAATATACAATAAATTTCTAAAGTATATAATATCTATCTAGGCTTGGAAGTGCTACTGGACCTTGGAGAGTTTTGAAGGATGACTATAAACAAGTATCGATTGTGTGTTTAGTATAATAACCTTTAAACATGATCATTTCAGTAGTGGATTCAAGGTATATATTAGATAAATATATATATCACACATAAAAGATAAATGCAAATAATATGGTTTAGTCTTAATATTAATATTTAAAATTTTAATGATTATAAATATTATAATATTTCTAACAATGTTTTAATATAAAGTTTTTAATAAAACATTCTTATTATTATTTTATTGCCTTCATTGGACTGAAAAAAAAAATTAGTTAAATATATATATTTAATTTAAGCAAATAAGAATAAAATAAATTTCTAAGTAATTATTTATATTGTAATATATATGTTTAATTATAATTTTTATATATTTTCTGAAAATATACATCTCAATGAGGACACTTCCGGTCATTGAGAGATATCCACACTTGTCCATCAATCTTATTAAAGGACGTCTGTACAGATTGAGTATGGGAGTTTGAAGTAAAGTTGTGTTCTTTCTCGACCCCAAGTCCCTTGTGTTGGAACCAGGGTTCCACCCCAACGTTTCAAACGCGTTCTCAAATGTGAAATTTTGGTTGCAACAGACCCTACAGATAAAATTTTAGTACATGTGTTAAGTATAAATTTAATATATTAAAATGTAATTTATTTCTAAATCAAGGAAAACAGAATAATTCAAAGAAATAATATGCTTAGAAACTATAAGTTAACAAGTATATTAAAAATTAAAATATTTATTTATTAATAAGTTGGGGCAGATCATTATTCTTCTCATCACCTTCATTTTGAAATCGTTTCTCACACTGCAAAACGTCTCACTTAGTTAAAATATGTTGGTTTTTTTTTAATCAAAAAGTGACTGATGTGTCACTTAAAATTGATAAATAGCAATTTTAAATTATACATAGACATTATTAATTGCACCAAGATATATAACATAGCCATGACATGGTGATCAAATGGTTATATTGTATATATAGCTACAATTTGATTAAACAATAACAAAATATTTAATGATTATGATTTCATAGTGTATGTGGTTTGCAAAGTGACACATTATAATTGAGTCATATGTGGATTAGATGTGTTCATTTTAAAGTTTAGTAACTGAACCAGTTCCCTCAATTTTCAAATACTTTATTAAAAATTTTAAAAAAATGTGTGAGTTTACTTAGTAAATTCTCATTATTAAGAAGTGATATTTAACTGTTGTGAACACATTTGAGCCATGCACCTTTGCATTTACGTATCTTTGCCAGTTGAGACCATGAGTCTACTATATCTTTGTAGTTCAACCTAAGGTAATTTCATGTGTTATTTAATAATATAACTAAAGTACTTGATTGTTGGATTTAAATAAATGAATAACTCATATTTCACTAAGTGAATGTTTTTAATTACCACGTTTATCATTGGATTTTACTAGATTCAATGGCGAAGTTTGTTAATTTAAAATTCACTTCGTAAATGCATAATTTAACTTGCATAATTAAATATATAAGAACATTTTTCCCTTATAAATGAATAAGTTTTCATTAGTTTTGAATTTTTTTTTGAAAAAATATTATGAATATGTAGTGAATATTCATGTTACTATGTAAAAATTAAATAAGTTTAAATTATTTTAGACGTTCATTTGCTTTACGTTGTAACACATTGTGGCATTTGGGTCACTAATGTAGATACTACATAAAAAATTATTTTTTATTTTCTTTTAAAGAGCCTTACATTACTAAATAAGGAAAGACAATTTTAAGTATTTTCATTATCAATCATTAAATCCAAGAAATCAACGATCGTTATTCAAATGAAGTGAAGCTTCATCCACTCTCATGAAGTAAAACTATGGCCCCATGAGATGAGACTTTTACTTTACAAAATAAGTCTCTTTCCCTATAAAGTGAGCCTTTAAGCCTATCAAATTAAGACCTTATGTCTATGAAGTGAGGGTCATGCCTCACAAAGCCCCAGAAAGTGAAGCTTCAAGCCCATGAAGCGACTTCAAACCCATAAAGTGAGACTTAGGCCCATCAAGTGATAGTCTAGTCTTGCAAAGCAAGACTTGTTTCACAAAGTAAAAAAGGAAAAAGTTCTTAAAGCTTCAAGGGAGAACAAGTTGCATTTAAGAAAGTTTAATGAAAATGACATTATATTTATCATTTATTTGCATTGTTAATTAATTCTTTGTCAATACAAAGTAATGTTTGTAACACTTCTCATCATAGTGGCCATGTTTTTTCTCCTTACCTATTGAATTGGACTTCAAATGTTGATTATATGTCACTGGAAAAGTTCCAAAAAACTCCATAATAAAACACATACACAAAGGTAAAGAAACACATGTGTATCGATGTTTTACGTTGAAAACTTAGAAACATATGTAAGAACTCATATGTTGAGTGTGTTTTTGACGATTTTTTTTTTACATCTTAAGAACACATAGGCATTCCGGTTTGATTAGTTTGTGTAGTAGTTCATTTTGTTATCTTCCTTTTTTGTGTACATGTTTCAAAAAGTAACACAGAAAATATATGATAATATTTAAATCTATTTAACAAAAAATACAACTTTATGATCATATACTACTTTCTTATGTACTTCAAAAGACTTGACGATTGAATCCCATGCAAGCCAAGTCAGGTTGGGGAGATCCAACAAAAATTTCAAGTAATCAGAGTCATCATCATCAATTTTTTTAAGCCAAGTGACCTTCACTTTCTTCAAATTATACTCTACCTCTGTCACCAAACCAAACCACGGTTCTTTGGCATACTTTGGAGCTCGAAGTTGTATAATATCACCAGACACTGGGTAGATTGCTGGCGTTATATCTGTGTCCACATTTTGAAAGAAGCGACTGGCTGTGAGGGTCTTGATCTCCCATGCGAGCTTTATACCTGGGTGCTTTCCATCCCTAATTGGCAAAATACAAATCTCACGTTGAATGAAACTTACTGGCAAAATGCATTCAGATGAAAACTTCTTCTCCTGTTTTGCGAGTAAGTGCATTCCGCTAAATTGATCAATAGCCACCTTCCTCTGTACATACTCATAACGATACTGATCCTGCAAATAATACCTATAAGTCAGGGATGTTAGTTACACCCACATATAAACTATTGTATATTTACCTTGTACTGGCCATCGAGGTATACAACAAAAGCATATCTGAATCTTGCAATTATAGGAAGATCCATAATGTTGTTGTTCTTGATGACCAAATTCGAGTTTTTCCGTCCAAAAATACTGCCAGCCATTAGAAGTTGTTGGAATACAATGACCTCTATGCCCTCCAACACAAGCGGATCCTTGTTGTACATAGCTGCCAATGCACCAACCTCAACTTCATCAATTTGTCTGACCTTTCTAGCTCCAATGACTACTCCTTTCTCAGCTATTAAATCCTCCCAATCAGAGTCTGTAGCTCTTTCCCATATCTGCTTTGCAATGTCTTGACTTCCAGCATTTATGTAACCTTGGTAAAAAAAAGCCAAATTAGCTACAAACAAAGAAATAAATACTTTTTCTTACCTGAATTTGGTTTCCCATGTTCTGCTCCAACAATGCATGTTAATAAAACATGTTCCCACCTCTCCTCTGGGTTCAATCCTTCTTGTTCACTCGAAAGTAACCTTTGGATCCTTGAGAAAAAAAGCCTGTTATGATGCCTACTAAATGTTATCTCCATCTGCTTAGAGTTTGTCTTCACCCTGTTGAGCTCTGAAAATAAACGCTCAAAAGTATAACACCAAGTACAGTCACACGGCCCAATTCGGCGGATGTCATCAAAAAGATGTCCAGCACCTACTGCATGTAGCAATATCATCGCATCCTCTCCATGCCTTTCCACCCACTTCACACGCCACGCTTGACAAAGTTTCTGTGCTATGTGTAGTGTGTCATCAGACCAGCCATTGTCCCTTGCATAATCATAAAAAAGTCGGGTGATCTCTGTCGTGAGCTTACAAAGCTCCTCATCCCTAGGATCAGAAAATAAGTTTGCAAAAACATAGTTGGCATACCACTGTGAAAAATGTTGGTGCTCGTCCTTTCCAGAAACTAATCCGCTCAGACGGCTTGTCAGGTGGTCGTCCTCTTCTCATTTGTGAGGTCCTAGCTGCAAGCATGGTTCTTAGTCGTGCTTCTGCAACTTTCCTTTTTCTCCTTCTTCAAAGTTTCCCACATCACCTCATTTGTCACTTTACACAATTTTAGTGCAATTGTGTGTAGTGCATCCCAGACAGTATCATGCAGAATATCAAATCCTTGTTGTTCCCAAAGCCTCATAAGCACAGATTTACCTCTCACTCCAAGATCCCAAGCCTCTGATTGGGAACCTTCTTCAAGATGTTTAACCCCAGCCTCAACATGCTTCATATGTCGGCTCTCATCTGGGAAGCGTGTCTTCTTCAGTACCTCAGTGTACTTCCTGTTATTAGTAGTCACCAAGCAACGTCTACATGGTACGCTTCCCACTAAAAACCAAAATTAGAACCAAACATTGATATGAAATATCTATTTCTTCAAAAACAAAAAAAACTTACTAAATGACATCTTCACGAGCTCACAGGTTGCCACCAAATCAGCAGTTAGTGCAAAAACCATGGCACGTTGCTGAAATTGACGTGGTTGTCCATTGATCTCCATTGCATACTGAACTGGAACGCCTTCATAGAATAGTTGCTCGAGCTCAGTCACTAAGCGGTTGAAAAAAATATCCAAGCAATTGGACCATGTTGCAGTGGTTCCTTGTTGACATATAAGCTCGGCAACACAAGCTCCTCAACCTCTTTAAGACCACGGCTTCCACCGTTCATAACCACGACATTGAAGGCATATACATTCTTCACTCTCGTAGTATTTGCCTTGAATCCATCTGCGTGAATCATAAGGGCCAAATTCCGTGGGTTGCCTTTGACATATATTGGCCTGTGGTTGAATTTCGATTTGCATGTAGGGCATTGAACTTCATACACACCATCTCGTGTAGCTGTCTTCTCTGCTTGTAACAATGCTTCATGCTTTGAAGGCCAAGCTTGAATGTATCTGGAACATTTACAGTGTGCTGGTAATTCCCACTCCAATCTTGGATCCCAAAAAGCAGAGTAGCGTTCCCATTTTGCACAGTGCCAGATCTCCTTCCGATTTTTCTTGTTGGTGAAGTCTCGAAAGGGGGTCAAGTCATTGTAGTTCACAGTGCTGGACTTGCATCTTACTTGTAACCGAGGTGCTAAGGGGATATAAATATATTCCACAGCTTGTTGTCGATACTTTTTGCAGATTGGGCATTGTTCACTCTTTTTAGCTACTGTCATCTTCTGGTCAATGTACATGGGGAATTCATAAGGTTGGCCTCCTGTATGAAAGCATACTGCATGCCTCTCAAGCTCTGGAATCCCAAGAAGCCTATACATACTCTTCAAAGTGTCCCAACTATGTGGGACCTTTATGTTTCGAAGGCGGCCATTCCAATTTCCTCGGGTGCTCAATAATGCAGCCAGACACTCCCCTTCAGGACCTCTCTTCCCAAAAATTATCTTCAAAAGTTTGTCGATGAAAGATTCAGAGCACATGTGTTGATGGCAAATTGACAAAAGCTCCAAAACTTTCATGAAAATTTGGTCATCACGATGTATGGGTTTCGACACTTGGAGAATTGGCCGCAAATCTTGTTGGGCATCTAAATCTGCTGCATCCAAGGCATCATCTACGTCCTCAAAAGCTTCCTCATGATCAGAGGGTGCCTCAACATCCATTCCAGTCTGTGCAAAGAGCTCAGCCTCTATATCATCTGCACAGAATGAACAAAATAAATTATAAACGTCAAGGCAATAAAGATATGTACCCTGTCCTTCAAATGAACGTTGTGACGCTCGAAGGACGGCTTCAATGTGTTTGCTGTGCCCAGACCTTTGCCGCCAAATCCCTTCACCTTGGTCATTCAAACACTTGGGGCACTTACATTGAAAGACGTCGACATTCTTTTTTCCTGATGCTGAGATTGAGCTTGCTTGATTGATAGTCGCTTGGCATTTCTGTGAACACGAGCTAGCTGGGGAGAAATCCACAACCCTCTTGTGCCACACCTTTTGCAGAAGCATTGAACGTCTGCCCTATTCGGCGGGGCCATCACATTGTCCCTCCTACTCACAGTATCAAACAAAATGAACCCTAAATGCTAGTTGTAGTTTTGCCTCTATATATTCAATCTAATGGATGTATATGATGAATGTGATTTTTGTGCTGATTTCATGGCCATGCTAGAGTCGTATGATGCTGTGCAATCTCCTACAGATTCGTGCTACAAACGCCTTGGAAGATTTTTCAAGTTTCAAGTTTCAAGTTGCTATTTTTGGTGTGTATGGGCCATTTGTGTTGTTGTTGTAGTGGCCTTAGCATGCTTTAACTAGAAGGAGCAGTGGTAGAAATGCCTGAAGTGGTAAAACGCCTACACCAGCTTTGGTACAAGTATGTTCACAAATGCTAACTGGAATCCAAGTAGTGCACGGTGGGAGCCTGATCATCATGGAGCTAGCTGCATATATCAGGTTTGAGCTGAGGTAGAGTGAAGTTGATAGAGCCAGAGTAGTGTGCAGAGATATGTTCAGATAACAATGTCTAGTATGTCTAGCTACACCGACATATAAGATCTCAGAAGTAGCCAGGAAACCACTTCTCTCTTCCAAGCAACTGATGAAACATCTGCAAAGTAGACTAGCAATGTTAATGGTTTGTGAAACTTGAGAGGCATACCTTCTCTGTTGATGTTATAACAGGTTTGTAGTCAAAAATTGAACCACGGATTGGATAATATTCTTTGCATCAGAAGCACTTTTCGCAATTGTGGAGATTTGAATAACATAATTGCATATTATTTTTGCTCACAAGCAAGGAAGCATCCGTAATGCATATACACCTACCAAGATATTTTCTCACTATATAGCATCTGCTCAGGTTTGGTGTGTACCCCCTTATATTGTCTTGTTTCCTACAATCGCTGTGATAAATTATATTAAATAGAGCTAGAAAATGAACCTTGTCCAAAAGAATGGAAACAATCAATCTACAAAGCACTTTCATGACATACATCAAATCCTTGAAACAACAAGATGAACATGTACATAAAGAGCACCATTAACAGCAACTACACGGTAGAATGCTTGAGGGATTTCGTAGATCTGGGTTGTCCATCGGCTATTTGATCCTGACCATTGGTTGCGGGACCCTGGTGGTTTATATACAAAGGGCATGTTTTCGCATTCCACTATTCTAGATAATGGAGTGGAGCAGACAAAGTGTGTTTGGAATAAGTGGGAACTCCCGCCGCAGCCATGTTTTCAAAAATGGATTACAGGCATAAATGCGAGGTGCTTTGTAGAGGAAGGGTTTTTTAAACCAGACATTCATAGGCAAGGGTTTTTGGGTAGCGCTGAGGATCTGCATTTCTATATGCAGCCAGAGGATAGCTTTTTAGGATTTGAAGATGGGTATCCATCCCGGTTTGCAGGATCTCCGATCCGAGCCGAGCCTCCCCGATTTGCTACAATGACATGTACTCCTCAGGATCGACATCAGATGAGACAAGGTACTCGATGTCGAGCATCCCCAATCGAAATAGGTCCTACAGAGGTGTGTAGTCCTCAACATCGACATGGGGTAAGACCCAGCCCTCGGCGCCAAGTTGGATTATCGACAGCTTCCTACGGCCGACCTCGGCATGAAGCTGGGGTCTCTAGAACATCTCACGGCCGAGTTGGGGTATCTTCATTCTCTCCAACAGCTTCTCAACGTCAAGGGGTTTCTGCGAGTATTGAGACTGGTGTAGAGAGGGCCTCTAGTCCACTCCACCGACTTCCTAAGGGACAAAACGTTTTTAGTAAGCAAACTCTATAGTTTAAGGTCGCGGGGTTCTCATTGTTTTATCATTGCAGGAGCAAGGAAGAAGATGGCTCAAACGTTATCAAAAGTGTCTCTCATGGATTTGATGGATTGGGGTGTCGACGAGGTTATTGATTTTATTTGTGCTAAATTCCCAACATATGAAGAACACATCACACAACTATGCTATGAGCATGCGCTGCATGGAAATTCGATTGTCAATCTCACGGCCTCCAAGCTTCAACATCTTGGTTTTCCATTTGGTGTTGCCGAGGGAATAGTGAACAGCGTTCAACTAATGAAGGCAAAAGCAGGCTTTGCAAGCATTTTCTCCTCTGGGAAATCAGAAGACAACTTCAAGGTCTCAGAGATTGATGGTGACAGTGTGCGCCAGGAAAGCGATCGTACGGAGTCTTGGCATAAGCGTCGACATCTTCAGATGGTTCCATACCAAAAACTCCACCAAAGAAAATGAAAATGAATGACCGGCGAGCTGCGATTTGCAACATGGAAGCAGGGGAGACACCATCCCCCAGTGATTGTTGGCGAGTTCATGGAAGTTTCAAAAACAAGGTCTGTAGTGGGAAGTGGGCGCTGAAGAGAGCAGGCTGGGCTAAGCAGTGGATGACTCGTGTTCAGTGCTCCAGGCGGATCCGCGAACATGTCTATACAGTATTTCCGAATTTCCTCAAGGCATCATTCAAGGATAAAAAAAAGGATTCATTCTGGATAGAGAAGAAAGAAGACCTTGTTCAAGAACTAGCTGACGATAAAGAGATGCCATGTATAGAATTTCCAGATGGCACCCGATATACATGTCCTGAAGACTTCATCAGCACCATTATTGTGGATGTTCTTAGTAACCAACGACGGCGGTTGTACAAGCATGAAAAGATGAATTATCCTCGAAGACAGTATACATTTGGGGAAACTATGGTCAGGCTTATAGCTGCAAAGTTTCCGGTTGACAGGGAGCTTTGCTCATTTTTTCAGCGACTGCAAAGAGCTCGAATGAGCCATCCGAAGTTCTATAAACGAGATTGTGTAACTGCCGGGTCTGCTGTTGTGGAAAGCATTTGCGAGGAAGGTGGTATCACCTTTTTTAGACTCCGCGTGAAGACTATGGGTGGCCGAGCTGCAGGACTGTTTGTTCCTAGATCAATTAAAAAGATTGATGACATACAACTTGAGGTACTCATGCAAGTTCTCTTCTTCATTTTTAGATAATTGTGTTTATGTGATTGTTGCAGGAACTTGTGAAGTGGCCAGAGTGCATGACCACTTGCGTGCAGGACCAAAAATTCAAGGATGCTGAGTTAGAAGACAAGAACGAGTATGGAGATGATGATGATATCGAGGACAACTTGGACGGGGATAACTCTACAGAGGTTGAGAAGTCGGATGAGAACAATGCAAGTAGACACCAGAAACATCCCATTAATAAGGTAAGTGTTATAATAGTCAGATGCATTCTTACATTGAGTACAGAGGGTGTATGAAGAGGAGGACGACACAACTATTCCTCTTCAAAATCAAAGAAGCCACAAACATGTAGTAGAGGTGGGTGTTTATCATGTACACTTAGCTATTAACACATTGAGCAGGTTGTTAAGAATGGGAAGCAACAAAGATTTAAACGACAGATGAGTTTTGAGTCGGGGTAAGATTGTGTAACGGCTTCGTAATTTATTTTGTTTTAACCACAATGCTTTATTTCACATGTACATAGGACGAAGAGGAGGAACATGACGATATTGAGGCTCCTCATTCTCAAATTCCAAGGACCCAGAAACTGTAGCACAAGTATGCATTTAGTATATATGTTATTATAGGTTATGTATGTATTGTATACTCTAACACATTGGCTAGGCTGCTACAAATGGCATACCGCTGAGACAACATGGATTGCGGGTAATTTCTGCACCTTTTATATTGCTAGTATTCTGTATTAAGACTTGAATTTTTCAGGTGATGCATGACGAATTTGAAGCCAACCATATTGACGTTGACGAGCAGGCATGATTTTAAACTCTATTATTATGTATACTCTAACACATTAAGTAGGCTGCTACAAATGGCAAGCTGAGACGACCTGAAGCGGAGGTAATTTTTTACACCTGAAGCAGTTTGTTTTCTATTTTAAAATATGAATGCTTTACTTCACATAGGCACATCACAAGAATCTGAAGGTCACCATATTGACGAGGACGAGCAGGTAAGTTCATGTCCAATATGCTTTTAAACTATTTTTTTTTTGTTTGCTGACTGCTTTGAATTAGAGCACTAAATTAGAGGCAACTACTAGGAAGAAGAAATCAAATCATAGTCGTAAGGTGGGCTAAACATAACTCTAGAAGATAGGTCTTATATTAACTTGTAAATGCAGAGAGAAAAAGGCCGCTTACTATCTTCAAGTCAGAGGTACAATGGAGATAAAGTTGCTTCCAATGGCGGTGAGGATGGTCAGACTCAGAGTACCCCACGAGAACAAGAACAAGTAAAACTTCATCTAGAGCACAACAATATACTTTTTCACTAAGGGACGCACTTGAGGTATATTTCAATTTATGTTTTTCATTCTTTGATTACAGTACTTCCAGGAGCATGAACCTTCTCCAAATCGAGCAGATGTAGTACAAGAGGTACGTATGCATATAATTTTTAATTCGTGCTAATTCATTCATACAGGATCAAGTAGCAACAACCTGGACCAGGTTACAAACAACTCTGACATTCAGAAGCAGGTAAGAGCTTCATTCACATTATTCATGAATTTAATTGGTGTTTCAGGCCACAAGTAATTCTCAGGCTTTCGTAGAGTGTAAGAAAGGCGACAGAGTTTATTTAAAGTCAGAAATAGGAGCTCATATTGGATGCGCTGTGGTTGAGGAAGTGAACCCTAACGCAACAGTCCACTGTGTAGCGTTGGGTCCTGATTGTGTAAAACTGAAGATTTACAGAAAGGATATCCACCAGCATATGTTGAAGACAACGCTTCCATTCCCACCTGAACCTGACGTTCAAAACTTCGACGACTTGTGTGGATCAGGTGGATGGTTTATTAAGTATCCGAAAGAGCGACTATCAAAGTCCGACATCCTTGATGAAGATGGCAGCCATATAGAACCTAAAACCAGTTCCAAATCTAGAGATGTGCAGGTATGTTAATTTGTCTTTTCTATACTCGGCTCACAATTGTCTTACAGCAAACAAAGACTAAAAGTCCTATTGTACAAACATCGACCACGAATCTTACTATCCAGAACAAGAACAAGGTAATTCCCGTTCAAGTTTAGTAGTTGAGCTAATATGTTCTTCAATTTTATATTAGGTTCCTATTCTTCCTGATGATTGGAGAGCAAATATTGCTGGCAGATCTGCTTTTGAACATAAGCTTCTTGTGTATAAACTTCTAAGCAAGGATGGTCCTCGGGCAGTGAAGGTCAATGATTGTGTTAACTTTGCACAGGAAAAGGGGTGGGAGCTAAATATTTACAAAAAGACGAAAAACAATAGTCTTCAAGTTCTAAAGGAGTTTGCAAGTGCCTGTGTTGAGACTGGAACTGTGGAAATCAACGAGGCTGCCTGGAAAACTAAAAAGTGGGATGGACGACAGTTTTAAATAAACTTGTAGCTATAATCTATCCATGAAATCTAATTATAAATAATTATGTTTAATATACTATTTGAGGTGACTTAAATCTTACTGTGCAACATTAACTCCTTTAAAAACATAGATAATAAATCATGTCAATACCGAACATAAACAATCACATAAACACAATAGAAAGTCCCTATAAAAACAAGTACATAAACCATGTCAAAAACATTTACTTAAACCTCTCTGTAAACACAAAAGATAACCTTGCCCAAAATAATGCTTCCAAACATTGGCTTAAAACGCATATGCGATTGTATCCAACATTTTACATTTACACATATGTGCTTTTAGAAAGTGGTTTACGTCAAAATCTTGTATAAAACTCATCAAAACATTTCTAGTGTGTTAAAACATCAATTATACATCTTCTACATAATGTTAGGCATCATGAGTATATGCAGACAAACCGCATACATGGTTTGGTCGATTGCTTTATGTTCCTAGTTGGGAGGAAGATTTGGGTCCTTATATTCCATGGCTTCTTGCATAATAACAAATCCTTTGTACTCGGCCCTTTTGAATCCATCCACTTGCACACAATAGAATGTAATTAAGTTTTTTATGACACTCTCCACTCATTTGAGAAAGTGGATGCCCTCATCCACGGACTCAAGGGTTGCTACTTGCCTTCCTTTAGAAGGTCCAATTTAAAGTGGTCCCAGAGATGCTATGCTTGGCTCACACCCAGCTCATAGGCGATCCTCACATTATGATCCCAGAGATGCTATGCTTGCTTGCACCTAGCCTAGAGGCGATCGCCACATTGTGTGACCACTTGGCTGGACAAGTGCGCCAACCTTAGTGGTGTGAGCTTTACTCAAAGTTCATCCCTGATACTAAATGTCAGAGCCTTTCCCTTTCCCCTTAAGCCAACTAGGCAAAGGGCCAATTGGTGTTTATGAGAGGGGTTACACTTGAGTCTTTTGCACACATATCCCACAATCTTTACTGAGGCAGTGTCAAACCACCAGGTTAGACACAAATGTGCCAAAAGCATACTTAGTTATGAGACTTAACCTCCTTTGAGCTAATGCCTAAGGCTTAGCACATGGTGCGAGATAAGCATGCTTTTTTGGTAGAGTATTCAACTCCTTGGTGACAAACCCATGACACAATCCCAAAGGGCGTGCCTTGAGTGTTGTACCGTGTTTCGTCGAGTCTAATGTCACATCTTCATGTGACATTGTCTCCTATGATGTGGGCTATCATGCCATAACCCCTTAGATTCAATAGTTACACCAAGTGTCATGAATGTGACTCTAAATGCCAACTGTAGAACCCCTTTATGAACCCTCAGGAATCGGTAAGGAAACCATGTTAGTAATACCACGCCCATAGTTGAACAAGGACATGAATGTGTCTTGCTTAGTTGTGAGTGCTGCTCTTAGCTTGACGTGGAGAAGGAGACTAGAGATAAGCCTCAACCTCTGACCTTTGGAATAGTCTAATAAGACTTCCCATGCATAAATTCACCAACATTAAGAATAGGCTACTCCAAATGTGGGGGACGTACCCTTATTATTTGGAAGTTGAGGTGGCACAATAAGGGTCGTGCCTTAACAACGATAAGTTAGAGCTTGCACTAGTAAAGAATAATGAGCTCATTAGGAACCCATGAACTCTTCTACTACATACTCTTAACCTTATTTATGTGATGGAGCCTCCTCCCTCTTTTCTTATATGTATAAGTGGGCTGGCATAGAATGTCAATCCCTTAGTCAATTAGATGAGCTTACCTTTAATCTAACTCCTACACCCAAGGGTAGGGCAACCTTAGGGTTAGGTCAACCTTAGGGTGTTCTTAACCCTATTTAACACGGCAAACTCATCTACATTAACCAATCAACCTAATTGGGACATCAAAATTAAGGGTGAGTTTTCTAAAAGGTAATTTTAGCTTCACATAGAGTTTCTTACAAATACCTAATGATACTCGACTAGACCATCATCACTAAAGTGCACTAAATGGGCATGTTTTTTATTACATTAAGGTCCATTAAACAATAATACAGTAAGTAACAACAGTCAACTGGTCAGGCCACGATCCAGGAACCAGGAAGGGAGCAGGATTCCAAAGAATAAGAAGGCTTGATTAAGGAGTAAAACCGAGAGCAGGACAGGAACTAGGAACAAGACAGGAACAAGACGGGATCCAGGAGCAAGACAGGATCAGGATAGATTCGGGAGCAAGACAGGAAGGTGCAGGACAAGATCCAGGAACAAAACAAGAACAGGACGGGATCCGGGAGCAAGACAGGAACAGAACAGGATCCAGGAGCGAGACAGGAGTAGGACAGGATCTAGGAGCGAGACAAGGAGAGACAAGAAGCAAGGAGCAAACAAAGAACAAGACAAGACAAGATTGAATCGTAGTAAGACTAGTGTTGATAGTAACTGATTATACAACAATTAGGTCGGAGCTTTTATGCTCACAACTCCAAGCTAATCTGGTCAGAGTCTAATCAGTCATGAGCTAAAAATAGTGACCCTATCCTCAGGCATATCTGTAACATATCTTATATAATATCTTGTAGGTATATCTTGTAGGCATATCCTGTAGGTATATCCTATCATATCCTATAACCCGTATCCTGCATCATGTATTTTGTATCCAAAATCCTGCATCATGTATCGGTTGTGACAGCACCTCCTCCTTAAGGACGAGTTCCACGAGTCTTGGGACTTGGTTTAACAGGATAACGCTGATGCAAAGCAGCAACTTTGGAAGAAGCATGGAGTAAGTTGGATGCAGGTTCTCAAGCGCGATCGGTAGACAAATAACCTTTCCAAATCCAAGTATTGAAGTTGGAGGCGATGAGACGAGAATCAGAATGGCTGCAACTTCGTAACTCAGGTTCACCGTCAATGACCACAGGAGGGAGAGGAGAAGAAGCACGACCAGGAAGAGAAAGGATGATACGACTCCAACAAGGAGGTGTGAAACACAGGATGAAGTTCACCATAGATGGTAACTCGAGTCGGAAGACTACAGGATTGACCTTTGTCGCAAGCTGTTTTTATGTTGATCCTCTGGAGCTACTAGAATCTGGTTATATCCCGAGAATCCATCCATAAAAGGAATACATCTCATGTCCAGTCACACTATCAATATTTCCTCTGTAAACGGGATAGGAAAAATCCTTCTTTGTGGCATCATTTAACTTTTTATAGTTTACCATACTCTCAACTTTCCATTTTTTTAGGAACAATCACAAATGGTGATAACCATTGTGCACCCTGTATAGGATAAATAAACCCACACTTAACAGCTTATCTATCTCCTCCTTCACAAGTTGTGCATAATTAGGATTCATCCTATATGCTCTCTGTTTCACAGCTCACTTCCTGGTAATAATTGTATAGTGTGGTGTACACAATTCAAGAGGTATGCCTTTAAGATCTTATAGGTCCAAGCAAAAACATCCTGAATTTTTGAGCAAGTTCAATCCTTTTTCCGGAATTCTTTATCTAATTCCTGAGCAATGAATAGGTTTTTAAGTTCATTTTCTGTACCTATATTCATTGCAAAGGATCTGTAGTATACACATAATATACTCTGCATGCTGTTCTGTAAATCAATCTCATATGGGATTGCCTTATAGAACTTTTCCTGCAATCCGAGCCTATCTTCTTCTTCTACTAAACAGTTTTCTTTCCTTTCAGCACTACGTTTAAGTCTATATCTGTTAGGACTTTTAAGTCAGGATATGCTTTCAGATTTCTACTTCTTCCTGATGTGTAAGCCATTAAACCAGTCATATTCTTCTAAAATAAGAGGTTTGTTTTCTTTTTAACATACATTTTAGTATGATTGTATATCACAGTTTTCCTTCTTCTTCTCCCAGCGTCATCTTTCCTGTTCCCCAATCCTATAATAAACTTTGGCAATTTTCAGCCAAGGTCTACCTAATAACATAGAGTATATACAGTGTCTTTTCCTTCCATTTGGAGGACAATAAGGGACACTTTAATATTTAAGACCCTTTATAGATATAGTCACTCTCTCACTATACCTGTAAGGCTTGACACTTCTCTAGTCTGCCATTTTTAAATTAAAAGGAGCAGGCTCAATGGGTCCTAAACCCATTTTCTTACAAGCATGTTCCTTAATAAATTAACTCCTGAGCCTCCATCTATAAGGACTTCTTTCTATCTTGTTTTACCAATAATATACAGTAATGCTGGGCACATCCATCATAATCACCTTCTTTTCATAATGTTTTTCTACTCGGTGATTTCATGTCCTGTATATGCAGGTAAAGATTTGGAACAATGTTCAACATTTCCAAGATTTGATTTTTAATATATGGGGCAATATGTATTAATTCCCAACGTGATTGTAATTTCTGGCTCACTTTGAGCCATTGATTCTGCACGTCATCCTGAATTGTTCAAGGAATGCTCTGTTTCTAGGGTTATTCTGTTTTATAGGAATATCTTTTTCTCTTGAATATTCCCCCTAAAATAGAATCAGTTATTTTTAGATCTTTAGGTATATCCGTCGGTTGTGTATCATCATCCGAACATATCAAGAAGATCTCATTCTTGGAGACGATGTCATCCTCTCCCATTGTTTACGTACTATCCCGCAATGGATACACAGAATTTCCTTTTTCTATTGAAAGGTATTCCTGTTTCTGACATATATTTTTTTTGTACAGATTATTGCTCTCACGGCAGGATGGTTTTCTAGCTCATCTCATCCACATCAATGAACCGAGCTCCAAGCTCTCTCTTGGGAGCATTGTTTGAGGTGGAAGGCTGATTTTTAGAATAATTTGGAGAAAATACCCTTTCTCTCCACATGTATAACAAGTAAGATTAATAGAATCCTTCCTTGTACTTGTCTTTGTCTATAGTTATTTTGATCTCTATAACTTTCTTTTCTGGATATCTTTCTGATCCTCTATAGAACGTCTCCTTCCTTCCCATATTAGACTTATATTGGTGGAGCATATCTAGTTTGATTTCCCTTCATACAACCTATCATCTCCTCCTGTATAAAGAACATTCCTTACTATAAAAGGATTCCTATTTTTTCCTTCTTCCCAACTCCCAGGCTGTTCCTCATAATAGAGCTTTATATTCCGAGATGGGAATGTGGTAACAGGCGGTTGTCTCACAGGAAACGGCCTGTTATACCAGCTGTTAAACAGGAAAAGGGCTCTCTGCCTCACCTTTTCCTATTTAACCTGTTTCCTTCACGCAGACAGGAAACCTTTCATACAACGTGTACAGGAAAGGCTACACCCTTTCCTTTCTCAACTCTCAATATATCTGTAATATATATATCAGACTTCTCCCAGTGCCACTATGACTGGTCTCCAAAGTCAAGGGCAAGAACGGATTTTGGCTATTGCCTTGTTAGATCCATTCATTGAGAGTAACATACACACACAAGATTCTCTAATATGCACCTTTCATTACTAACATGAATACAAAAGACAAAGTGTAGAGAACCTTTATCTCCTGCTAAAACTTCAAATGGAGACCCTTCTCCTGTTAGAACTTCCTTTGAGACCCTTCTGGAGACCCTTCTCCTTGCCCTAACTACTCCTTAACTACCCTTCCTCTCGCCACGTCATCCTTTTCCTTTACTTCCTTTTCCTTTTCTTACTCACCTTTTCCTCTCGGTAAGGATTTTCCTCCTTCACAGCCTTTCTTCCTTTCCTTACTCACCTTTTCCTCTCGGTAAGGATTTTCCTCCTTCACAGCCTTTCTTTCCTTTTCCTTACGCACCTTTTCCTCTCGGTAAGGATTTTCCTCCATGCTTACTACGGACCTTCCTACCCTTATTCTCTCCACATAGGATGTCCTATGCTCCTAATATTTTACCTTTAACACTGCCCCCTCCTTATTTCGTTGCTGTGTCCTCACGGCAACTATCCTATTCCTTCCTTTGGATTTGATCTTCATGGTACTGTGGATTCTCTCCTTTATACTTCCAAAAGTTGTTCTTCACTTTCCTAAGTTCTTGGTTGGAAGTTGATACCTTAAGTTGCAGCACTTGCTTTCCTGCATCTTGTTCCTTAGGATCAGCATTTGCTTTCTCTTCCTGTTCCTGAATAGTTTTTCCTTCCTGTTCCTTTGGCTTCTTTTCTGTGTTTATATTCACTTGCTTTAAAGGATTGTGGTATACACATATGTATACTCTGAAGGTTGTTCCTGCAAATCAATCTTATACAGGATTGCCTTATAAAACTTTTCCTGTAATCAGGTATGTCGTTTTCCTTCTGCTGAACAGTTTTCTTTCCTTTCAGCACTACGTGAAGGTCAATATTGTTAAGACCTTTAAATAGGATATGCTTTCAGGATTTCTACTTCTTCCTGATATCTAGCCCATTAAACCAATCATATCCTTCTAAAACAAGAGGTCGGATTTCCTTTTTAACATACCTTTTAGTATGATTATAGATCATTGTTTTCCTTCTCCTTCTTCTACCATCATCTTTCCTGTTCTTCCATTCTGAATAACCTTATCAGACTTAATCCATAGTCTGGCTAAGAACATAGTATAAACAGTATCCTTTTCTTCTTTTTGTAGGACAAGCAAGGATATCCTATATTTGAATCCTTTTACTGTGATAGTGACTCCTCTCATTATGTTATGACCTTACACTTGTTGATCAGCCATTTTAAGGTTAAAGCAGGTTGGATTGGTCCTAAACCCATCCTTTTACATTCACCTTCTTCAATAAAATTCACACCTGAACCTCCATCTATTAACATCTTTTAACTTATTTCCTTCCACATATACTGTGATGCAAGGAACATGTCCATCATAATCACCTTCATACAGTACTTCCTTATCCATTTTACAAACTGTATATCCTTCACGTGAAGGTGATGTTTGCTGAACTAAACTTAATGCATTTAATATCTGGTTTCTTATATAAGGAGCTACCTTTATCAACTGTCCAAGCGTAATCTTTATCTCCTGATTATAGCTTGGTGATACATGGATCCATTGTTTTATCATGTAATGGTAATAATGAAAAACTTTGTTCACCTTTATCTATATCACCTTTTCTGTACCTTCTGATTCGTTATCAGTCTGACCTTTCTGGTCAGAATCCTGCTCCTGCTTGCTTACATTTTCCTGTAACAAGCTCTCCTTCTTGTTAGGATAGTAACTACCTCACCTTCTCCATAACAAGAGGATTCCTTCTTCTTCTCTTGAAGAGCTATAACTGCCCTTAACGGGTGGATACTCATCTTTTCCCTCCTCTATTTGAATAAGCCGTGTTGTAGGCTGCACATTAGTCGTTTTGGTGGAAGTAGGAGGTTGTACCTTCCGCCTAGGACATTCCCTAAGATATGTCCTGTTTCACCACATGTATAACAAACCTGGGAAGGAAAATTCCTACCCTGTGTCCTTTTATCATTCCTTGTTATAGGAATCATTTCTGCCTCTTTGACCTTGATATGGTCTTTCCTCTCCTCTATATTGCCTATCATTTCTTTCAGGATAAGGTCTATCATTCTCCACCTTATATGGACCATTTCTTCCTGCATAATAACTTTCCTCTCTAATTTCGTAAGGATTATCATTCCTTCGGTCATAATATCCACTGTTCCTATTCTGATAAGGAACTTCATTCCTTCTGCCATATATATTGTTCCTGTTCTCATAAGGAACAGCATTATCATTCCTCTCATTCCCACGTTCCTATTAGGTGGGAACCTTCTAGGAGGTGGACGTTCATCCATTCTCCTTTCTCTCTCTATACTAGCCACATTCTGATTTAGGAAATGTTGCAGTTTCGGGCTACATGTCCTTCCTTTCCGCAGATTTGGCATGTAGGCAATTGCAGCCTACATTCCTCACCGTATGGACCAGATTGTTACATTTAGTACACCATACTTTTTCCTTTAACTCCTCTTTAACTGTCATTCCTTTTAAAGTTTTCATCATTTGAGCCAATGCTTTCTCATCTATAGGATATTTTCGAACTTTTACTACATCAGCTTCCTCTTCCTCTTCATCAGAGGATTCTTCCTTTCTTCCATATACTTTCAGCTTTCCTTCTGCAATCTTTTCTATCTGCCTTCTCTTCTTCTCATATATTTTTAATTGATTAATGAGATCCTCTCTATCCTTTTCATTGATAGTAAGTGCTAGATCTCTATATGGTTTTAGCAACCCTTGCTTATACCATTGCAATAAGGCATCCATCTTCACATATGCCTTACACTTTTTCTCATGTTTCTTAAAACGGTGTGTATATTCATCTATCTTTTCTGTTTTGCCTTGAAGGATAGTCCTTAACTTCTCTAAATGTTCCTCCGGCAATTCCTCCTTTCTGAAATATTCCTTAAATGCATCAGTAACCTTCTGATAATTCTCTCTGACTTCCTTTTCTAAATCATAATACCAATCAGAGGCATTTCCTTTCAATGTATGTGGAAATATAAGCAGCCTTTCTGCATCCGTCACCTTATACAGTTTTACTACCTCTTCAAACTGTTGTAAGTGCCTTTTCGGATTTTCTTCTTTCCTGCAGAGAATGTGGGATACATCACCGTACCCCCAAACATTCCCGGGAAAAGTGCCATATTTGTAATAATCCTTTGCTCTGGTGTATTTCCTCTTACACCTTCCTCCCTTCCTCTTCGGGAGTTCTCAGGAGATCCTTCTCCTTGCAATCTCGGTATATGAACAGGCACTCCTCCTCTCACTGTTTCCTCTAAACCAGCTGTTTGATACTGCCTCCAATTCTCTGGATCAGCCTCAGATTTCTGTATTGTTTCTGCAATATCCTCTACTATCTTCCAAGGATATTTTGACGTCTATTTTCGTCAGTTTCAGGTTGCTGTTGGGCAGCCACTCTATTGGCCTGCCTTTGGTTCCTCTGATCAGCTAAGGCTGGATCAGGACGATGGTTCCTCCACGGTTCCATTCATTCCTTCTCCTTTACACATCTGGCTCTACACCTTCCGAGCCTTTTTCAGAATGAGATTTCTATCTTTTTAGCCTCTTTTCTCAATGAATGCTAACACTGCAATGGCGAAATCCCTCCGTGGTCGCCAATTGTTAAACAGGAAAAGGGCTCTCTGCCTCACCTTTTCCTATTTAACCTGTTTCCTTCACGCAGACAGGAAACCTTTCATACAACGTACAGGAAAGGCTACACCCTTTCCTTTCTCAACTCTCAATATATCTGTAATATATATCAGACTTCTCCCAGTGCCACTATGACTGGTCTCCAAAGTCAAGGGCAAGAACGGATTTTGGCTATTGCCTTGTTAGATCCATTCATTGAGAGTAACATACACACACACAAGATTCTCTAATATGCACCTTTCATTACTAACATGAATACAAAAGACAAAGTGTAGAGAACCTTTATCTCCTGCTAAAACTTCAAATGGAGACCCTTTCCTGTTAGAACTTCCTGTTGAGACCCTTCTGGAGACCCTTCTCCTTTGCCCTAACTACTCTTAACTACCCTTCCTCTCGCCACGTCATCCTTTTCCTTTACGAGATTTCCTTTTCCTTTTCCTTACTCACCTTCCTCTCGGTAAGGATTTTCCTCCTTCACAGCCTTTCTTCTTTCCTTACCACCTTTTCCTCTCGGTAAGGATTTTCCTCCTTCACAGCCTTTCTTTCCTTTTCCTTACGCACCTTTTCCTCTCGTAAGGATTTTCCTCCATGCTTACTACGGACCTTCCTACCCTTATTCTCTCCACATAGGATGTCCTATGCTCCTAATATTTTACCTTTAACACCAGCCTTCCTTTCTTCCTTCTTTCTTCTATCTTTTTCCACACGTGCCACATTTTGATTAATAAAATACTTACAGTCTTTTGCCGAAGTCCTTCTTTATCACATATTTAACATTTTAACAACTATAGTCTACACTCATCCTTAGTATGTCTAGGATTTTTACACTTGGCACACCAACTTTGGCATCTAATTCCTTATACACAGGATTACCTTTCAAGGACTTAACTAGCTGTAATAACATTCTCTCATCACCTTTAATCCCGAACCTTGATAGGTTCATCCTCATCATCTGAACTATCCTCCTTTCTCTTTGAGGATTTTATCTTTCCTTCTGCTATATTTTCTATTTGTCTCCTTTCTTTCTCATAATCTTTAAGATGCTTTACAAGATCTTTCCTGTCTATTTCCTCAATTGTCATTGCATAATGCCTATATGGCTTCTGCAATCTTTGCTTATACCATTGAAGCAAAGCTTCTTCCTTAACATATAGTGAGCATTTCTTTTCATGCTTTTTAAAACAGTGTGTATATTCCTCTAGAGTTTCAGTTTTTCCTTGTAGGATATTTCTGAGCTTCTCTAAGTGCTCTTCAGGCAACTCTTCCTTTTAAAGTATTCTTTAAAAGCTTCTGTAACTTTCTCATAATCTTCTCTCACATCTTTCTCTAACTCATAATACCAATCAAATGCATTTCCTTTTAATATATGAGGAAATATAAGCAACTTATCTGTATTGCTTACTTTATACAACTTCATAACTTCTTCAAACTGCAATAAATGTCTTTTAGGATTTTCCTTCTTCCTACGGAAAATATTGGGAACATCAATGTGCCTTCCAACATTTCGGGGAAAAGTGTCATATTAGACATTCTCGTGGGTTTTCTCTACCACCTTCCTCCTCACAAAGAGGGGAATTTCTAGGAGATACTCCTCCTGGTCTAATAGGAAATCTTGTTCTCCGAGGAGTTCCTTCCAACTCCTCTTCTCCTGCAGTTTGATAGTCACCGTATTTATATCCTCCACACCTTTAGCAGCACTTTCTCCTATCTGATCAATGAGTTTTATAAGAGCTTCTTGCCTATTAGTAAGCTCTATTTGCTCATCTCAGGCAGCCTCTCTCTCGGCCTGCCTATTATCTCTCTCTCTTGCTAGAGACGAGTTAGGATTATGATTCCTCCAAGGATCCATTCATCATCAATATATATACACACTTCTTTTTCACTTAAGCTCTACTTCTCTCAGAGCTATTCACTTCTCACTTAGGAATTCAACAAATTCCTCCACAACAATGGCGAAATCCTTCTGTGGTCGCCATGTGTTAACATGCAAAACTTTCTTGTGTGCAGAAAATACTATTCACAACGCAGGAAAAGCTTTGCAAGTTAAAGTGTAAGGATTTCGTCCAATAGAGAGTTCTATATATATACTTTATCTCGTCTCTAAGGTCAAGGATAGGATTTTGCTTTGGCCATTGCCATGTATAAGCATTCACAATACACCATAAATATGCACTTGCATTACTATATAAATACAAAGAGATAGCAAGTGTGGAGACTTACTTCTCTCCCAAAGATACTCTCTCTCTCATGCATTACTCTCCATAGCCTCCATAGCCTTCATATTCTCTCTCCCCCTTCTTGCCCTAGCTTGCCCTAACCGTATCCTGTCCTCCTCCAACTATCATAACTGTCTGCTTCCTGCAACCGTAGGATCCTTCCTACCCTGTAGGATTTTTTCTACTGCTGTAGGATTTTTCCTGTACACAGGATATTTCCTACTACTACTTTATTACAAGTTATTTTTCCACCGTAGGAAAGTCCTATGTATGCCGTTCCTACATGCTATATTTTTGGCCTCTAACAAAAGGCTTATTTAAAAAACGAAGTTCCTTGATAATAACATTATAGAGCACCCAGTTGTTTTTCTTTAATTTATAAAACACAAAATCACGAGAAAGAAAAGCGCCAGGATATACTTTATATGGTGTATATTGCTTGCAAAAGAATTTAAGATTCTTCTTTTAAGGCATGTGTCTAAGTAGTTCACTAGCTCATCCATGGTATTAATATTAGAATATGGGTTGAAAATATTGGATGGATCAACTAGCCTTTAAGGAGATCATTTTCCACTAAGATATGTGCATTCTTCATTATCCTTAATTGATTGATCTCACAATAAAGCCCAATTATTCTTTCATTCTTGAAGAAGTATGACTTGCTTTACTTTCTCACATCGTAATATTTGAGAGGTCAAAAAATAAAATCGTTGGTCAAAAATTCCAATCTTTACGAATCACTTCTTTTACAACACTACAATGCTTATTGAACAAATTCAGCAGCGGTGTCAAGTTGTGAAACTGTATGCATGACCAAATCCCCACAAACGCACCTATTTCCTTGAGCTTTGAAAGAGACGATCCAACCTTAGATGAAAAATGATATTATGCCGAAATTTACTATGACAATGATTTGATTTTTCTTTCCATGTCCTCAGGCCTTTGTTAATGAAGTAGAACACCTGCAACACAATATGGCCATAGGTAATAAAGGGCAACGTTGCCTCTTGAATGGTTTGCAACTCACTCGTTTGGTCCCTTTCACATTTATCTTTTAATGCTATATTGTTGCCGATCTCTTTATCATTTACTTGTAGATCATCCTTATAAGATTCAGATATTGTAGGCGCTGGAGAAAGTGGTTTAAGAACTAAAGGTATAAAAATGGTGATGCAAAAATTGAAGGAATTAAAGATGGTGGTTCAAAAAACTCAATAATAAATGCCTTTTGTAACTTGCCAAGATAGTGGTCCCCATAGTGATGATATTTGAGCTGCATTGTTGTACATTTCCTACATGAACTTTGCCATTTTGAAATGTGGCACAAGTAATTTTCGCCAACCCCTTCCTTACCTCATGTCACTGTTGAAAATCCTTGTTCGATTATTTTATTATATTTGTAAAATGATCATTAGCTGGCTTTATAATTACCAAGGTATATATTTACCTTGTTAATGTGTGACCCATGTTTGAATTAAAAGCTTTTTAATCCTTAAGAATTATTTTCTGTACAAATATACACAAAATATACAAAAATGTCTTATGTTACACTCATTTACAAACTATCTATCACTTTAATAATTCATCTTTGCTGTTACCTTCTGAGTCAAGTGAAGAAGGTTTTAACCGCTTATGAAATCGTTCGACATCTTTCATTTCTTCTTTTGATGTTTCCATGGTCAGTGGAGTAACTGAATGTTTTGTGCTCCTTGAGATAATTTTGGTGTGATATCTAGTTCAAAATTGTCCTCAGATTCCAACATTGAACCGGATTCCTCCTCAGAGCGGTTGCATTCTTGGGAGGGAACTTTCCTAAATACTCCTATATTGGTTTGTTGGGGTAGTCAGTTGATAACCTCTCTATCCACTATTCAAGTCCTCAACCATGGTTTATCATTTTTAACGATGTATCCGAAGGTAACACTAATTCAAAACGGAACCCTTAGTGCAATAATAAAAAAACCCATGTATTAGTGTGAGGACCCCTGATAAGTTGACAGTATGACTTGTAATGTTTAGATAATGTACATTGTTGAATACATCCCTCTTGGCTATCGATGTATCAGATGAAGGTTTAGGCTTGTTAGAGCAAAGGCAGATGCTTGGCCAGTCGCTTGGAAATTTGAAATTTTCTAGCGCATTCCAAACAACCAAGTGAATAAACGTATCAATACACCTGAGATTAATATCGTTCATGTAAAATCTAGTCCAATGATGTTTATTCTTCTTGGCAAAGTCAAATGCAAAGGTATCGATAACATGAGTAAAAATCAAGAAATAAATACCTAAAGATGTATGTATCATGTAAGTGTGCAAAAATTAAATTCTCTATACATGCTTCACGGCTAAGCTTCTCCACTAAATCTTCTAGTGCCCTATCTGAAGATGGATTTTTTGATACTCACAGATTCATTTGAAAAGATTTTCTACAAGCAGTGATGTTACCTCATAAAGTCTTGAATCTGATAATAAACATTTGTAAGGCTTGTAATGATTCGTAACATCCTCTTTTATCGGGTTCAACTCGGTTTTCACTTGCTGAAGGACTGTCATAAGAGAAGGTGTCATAGATTCTTGCCCAAATCTTCCAATTGGTTTACCCATTAAACAAACATATCATCGTCTGTCACCTTCAAATATTATTAACCTCCTCGTATGCTAGAGTTGAGGTTCAACCCAGTTTATGATAGTGTATTCCTAACCATTCTTTGAAGTGTTCGATCGTCTTTAGCTCCATTGCCTTAAGATGAAAAGGAGAGGTGGGAATGTTGTTATTAATTTTAATTTGTCATTAACCACCAAATCAGCTAACACATCCATCTGATCCACTATTGTTCATTTATAAACTTCAACCATGTGAGCTTGTGTTATCTACATCCTTCACAGGTTGGACAAACTTAGCCTTCAGCATCTTACTGGGTTTCTTTGTAGACTTCTTTGAGGGCTCTCCCCTTCACTCGTTTGCTTTTTCTTTAGTGTTCTTTTCGCAAGTGATTCCATGATCCCCACCCATTTGACAAAGACCTTATCCTTGGGACAAGAAATCAGCATCATCAGGAAGGATGTTTCCTTCCTGCCCACCTAGGCAAAATTAAATGAAGTAATTTCCTTAGCTTTTTGCAAATCGATTAATTAAAGATTATTATGCTGGCAAGATAAATCCTGCCAAGAATTTTTCTTACCCGGTATTTTGCACTTTGTTCTCTCCTTGCAATAGTTCTTTGTGGCTACCCAAGAGTTACCCACATGGATCGTGTGTGTTTGAACTTCTCTTATATTTTGCTATTGTAATGGTTGGTGTCAACACCATCCCATTCCACAAATAGCTTATATATTTGCTTGGTTATGAGATTAGGCTTAACTAAAAAAGCCGATCTTGTTTTTAGCTTCACACAGGTATGCTGGAGGAAGTTTTTACCAGGAGTTCTTGGGCTGCCATTATCGTGTGTTGGCTGTTAATAATGTAGTACCTTATTTGTTTTTTACCCTTTATTTGAATCTTCATAATTTGGTCTGGTGTTGTCACCCACATTATCTTAGTGCCTTTTTTTCTTTTATAGTATGGGCACAAAACGGCATTATATGGGACTGTGTACGAATTGTTGTCCTTCATCTTCTTTATGAGATCAATTACATGTTTCTAGTTGAGTGGTCTATAGTTGAAGTTGGGGTTAACACTGCAATATTTAACTTTACACTTATAAATCCTATCATTCAACATCATTTCCTTATGACTTATTGTAATATGGGATGTCACTAGTGTAATTGATAGAACGGCAAAAGACTTTTCTTACAATCAGAATCAATATGTGTGAGTCCCGACTACAATTGTTCTGGTGTTCTTGGCACACTTTTCTAACTTTTGAAGATTCCCAAGCAAATTGAAAATAATTTATAAAAAACTTGGGACTGAGCTACCTTCTCAATCCCCTAATAATATTATTGTATTCTACTTCAATGACAGTTGGGACAATTGCTTTTTTATGGATCTTTATATTATGAAGCAATATATGTTGTAATACACCTACTTGATGGGTATTGAGATCCTCGAAGAAGACATCTAGTCGGATCCCTTTTATATATGGTTTTCGTTTAGTTAAAGAAAAAGTCCATGGTCGACATCATTAGTGAACACGTAAACGTCGTAATCTGTAAGCTGACAAAGGTTTGAGTCATATCTGGCCTCCTCCGAATTCAAGAACGTTACATTGGATGAAACGAAGTATATATTTCGAGCATCATCCAATCTCGGTTTGCAGCTACCCTCGTCAAATTAATCTTTGTCACATCATGTGAATAAACAAAACAATAAAAAGTAGATTCAATAGTCAAGCACCCAACAACTATGGTTGATCTAATGTGCTTCCCGTAAGTTGATTCCAGAATCCCCCCATTTCATCTCGTCTTCTTGTCTTTAATGTCACATAAATGAATGCAAAAATCATAAGTTCTTCAAACACATGTGCAAGTATAACATAATTTGTTTTAATTCTTATTTAAAATCTAAAGACGACTCCATACTAATGATCAAAATCACTTTGTTTAATTAAGTCTGCACAATATTACACTATGAATACAATTTTATTAAGATGCACACACACTTATACAAACCCAAATATACAAATACACAATTAAACCTTTACAAGGTTTATAAATATTTTTCTTTGAAGTGCATAAACTAATTAGATTGCAAGATTAATTCCACTAGAAGAGTAATCGTCTTGGCAAGATTAATTTTGTTAGGCCTGAAAAGAGGAGGAACTGTTTCATGGGATTAATTCTTATGGCTCGAAGAGGAAATAAATTGTTTCGACAAGATTAATCAATCCTACCAACCCTAAGGAGGCTATGAATCGTCTTTAACAGGTTTATAATATATTAAACGTACATATAAATACAAGTGTGAGAGAAAGAGAGAGAGTAAAGAAATTAGAAAGTAAAGATACACACATACATATACATACAGGTGTGGGTGTGTGACTACAAAGGCTTAAGGAGGGAAGGAATCGTCTCGGCGGGATTAATCCTGCTGGCTTAAGAGCAAGAGAGAGATAGCGAATTGTTTTTTATACAAATATACATGTAAATATACATATGGGTGTGTGTGAGAGAGAGATAAAGAAATTACATATTTACAAATACACACATACATATACATTCAAGAGTGTGTTGTGTGTGTGTGAAAGAGAGATAAATTAATTATAATATAGAGATACACACATTTATATACGTATATACATGTGTGTGTGTGGGGGGGAGAAGAAAATATAGAATATATAATATACACATGTACATATAAATACATGTATGTGTGTGTGTGAAAGAGATAAAACTTATATACTTATACACAAGTACATTCACATACAGGGTGGTGAGATTAATCCTGCCACCCTTCTTCGTCTTAAAGAGTTATGGACGGGATTAATCTTGCCCACCATTCTAGGAGGCAGGAGGGTGGTGGGATTAATCCCGTCACCACTTCCTTACCTCCTAAAATGTGTGTGTGAGAGAGATATATATAGAAATATAATAGACAAATACACACGTACATATGAAACATGTATGTATGAGAGAAAGATAAAGGAATTATAATATGTGTGTGTGAGAGAGAGATAAAAAACTTATATATACTAATACACATGTACATTCACATACAGGTGTGTATTTAATCCTGCCAAAGATTCCCCACTTCCTAAAATGGTTGGTAAGATTAATTCCACAAACCATTCTAGGAGGCATGAAAGCATTAGCGAGATTAATCTTGCCACTTCTCCGTTTTAGAGAGTTGTGTAAGAGAAATAGATTAAGGAATTATAATATACAAATACACATGTACATAAAAATACATGTGTGTGTGTGAAAGAGAAATAAAAAGCTTATACATATTAATACATAGGTATATTCACATATACATGTGTGTTTAATTCTATTAAAGCTTTCCCGCCTCTTAAAATGGTTGGCAGAATTAATCTCACCCACACTGTGGCAAGGTTAATTCTGCTAATGCTTTCCGCCTCCTAGAATGGTGGGCGGGATTAATCTCACCACCACTTCCCTGCCTCAAGCATGTGTGTGTGTGGGAAAAATATATAGAAATTATTTTACAGATACATACGTACATATACATACAATTGTGTGTGTGTGTGTGATAGAGAGAAATAAAGAACTTATAAAATTCAAATACACATGTACATATACATACAGTTGTGTGTGTGTGACAGATAGAACTTATATATATACAAATGCACATGTACGTATACATATAGGTGTGTGTGTGAGAGAGAGATAAATAAATTAATTAAATTATATAGATATACACACACATACACATATATATGTATAACAGTGTGTGTGAGGCATGTCTCCAATGTCAAATTAAGAATATCGTACAACATCCAGTAAGCAATCACCAACGTGTTACTATAGAGTCTGTGCGTGCAAGAGATAGATAAATAAAATATAATATAAAGACACACACATATATATGTATATAAATATATAGGTGTGTGTGTGCGCGAGAGAGAGATAGATATATAAATAAATTATAATATACAAATACACACATATATATGTATATGTATATATAAGAGTGTGCGTGTGTGAGAGAGATAAATAACTTATATATATCAATACACATGTCCATTCACATACAGGTGTGTATTTGAGAGAGAGAAGATTTTACTTGTGTGAATCCCGCCTTCAAACCCTTGTTGCACTGCCGCCTTCAAACCCTATTTGCACCGCCATGCCTTCTTGCATAACCACACCTTCTTGCCTTTTTGTGAGAGTGGATCTATGGTGTGATGATGCGCTGCTCTCGAATCTTCCACCACCATTCTACTCGCTGCCTTGAAACCCTAAGAATATACCTTAAACCCTAAAATCAATAAAATATATATTAACCCTAAACAAATATTCTTTTGTTATATTATCATATGGGTGTGGTGTATCACATACACACAAAAAATATGAATCATGCAAGGGTTTAACATATGTGTTTGGAGAATGTTAAGTTTTTACATAGTCACAATACATACATACACATATATATATGAAATATTAATTTCACACACATTACATACATTGGTACACATATATACATACACACATGTATTACATGTGTGAATGTGTCACATACATATAGTACATATGAATCATACATGCGTTTAACATGACACTTTTGAAAAAAAAGCAACAAATCCCTTAAACTGGGCCTAGTGGCCTAACAATCAATCATTTATCTCGATATGCCATATGAACAGTAAAATATTAAAATTGTGTGAACACTATCAACTCTAGACATATGATCATTGTTACATATTATTAATTGTTTGGTTTATGATTTAAATCCTTTATTGTAGTCCCTTGACCCTATACACTAAGCCCTACACCTCGATAAATGCTTAAACCCTTATATATATATTTAGGGTTTAAACCCAACGCAAGTATTTTATTATTAAATTTTAATATTTGTATTAAAAGTATATTATTTATATAAAAATGCATAAGAAAATACGCATAAAGAATTTTTATAGTCAAATAGCTATTAATATCATAAATCATTCTAGTGATTTATAAATTATTTTTAAAAATACAAATTATAATTTGCCCATACATTAAAATTGTATACATATATTTGAATTTTATCCTATTGTAATTTAAAATGACAGAGTGATATTAAAACATATTTTAATGCAACTATAGCACATAATATATATATAATGTATAGTGTATAATCTTTAAGACATAGAAATTAAAACCATGCACGTTTATATAAATATTTAATATACATTTACTCTAGACCCTAAACAACTCAGCTTGGTTTAGGGTTTAAACCCTAAACACTAAGGATCACAATTGGATGTTTTTAACATGTGTGTTGTGTGCATGTGGAAGTCTATTCCCAGGCTAGGATTTATCCTGCCCACCATTCTAGGAGGCATGGAAGCCACCCTAGCGAGAACTTTATGAAATCTTGGCTAACTAAGAATTCTAAGTAAAGGGAATGTGTAAACGAGATAAATCCTTAACGGATTAAAGTAATTTCATCAATTGGCACATCGCAATAAGTTAATGTGTAATTACACCCACCATTTTAGGAGGTGGATTAATCCCACTAATGCTTTTTGCCTCCTAAAATGGTGGGCGAGATTAATTTTGTTCATAATTTTAGGAGACGGGGAAGCATTGATGGGATTAATCTCGCCATCTCCTCCTCGTTAAAGAGAGTTGTGGGCGGGATTAATCCCGCCACCACTTGTATTAATCAAGCATGAGAATTTATCCTTATATATAATTATATGTCATCGCACACACATATATATTAAGCACCCTCAATTTAGATTTTATTACATATTGAATAAACAAAAATCATAAATGACATAAATATTTATGTGCAATATGTTTAATATTAGAGATAAAGTATGTCTTCTTCAGAACAACAAGATAGTTAGCATTGAAACTATGGAAGTTCGAGATGATAATGTGTCATATCATAACATTGCCCAAGGGTTGTGTGTGTATTTGGGTGAACACTATTTACAAGCATGTTGAGGTTCATGGAATAGAATTTGAAGAGGGTACTTCTATATTGTGAAATGTGGATGAAGTTAAGGTTAACACAAAGAGTGCAAAGTTATAAATAAATATTAATACAAGTTCATAAGATGATGGCTTGCCTGTTGTAAGGGATGAAGTGATCTCTTTTTTCATGAGATTAAGGTTGGGAGGGGCATTATCTGAACTGTCAATCCAATGGAAGTTGTATCAAAAGAGAAATTAGGGGCTTACTTCATGGGTGTAATTGTGATAAAGATTTCATTAAATAGCACATTGCATCCTAAATCTCTTGTGAGGTGGTGAACATTTGAACTAAAATGGCCAGATGGTTTAACATATCTTGGGTTGGATTATAATAGAACAACCCTCCTATAGTAAGGAAAAGGAGATTCATGGGTTGCAAATCAACTCCAACAAGTTTTGGCAAGAGGGTCAAGATGATCTTCAGCAAGCGTTGTTAACATTTTCATGATTGACTACTGCAAGAAAAAGTGTTGTCAGATAGTGAACCAGAATGAAATTACTCAATGTAAACATGCCTTTTGTAAGCTCATCCAAAAGCAAAGGCATAAGTTTGTATATGCTGCACTAACTGGGTGTATTGATGGAATGGCATTGAACACATGTTACTAGAGTACATCCATGGTATTTAATAAGGTGACCATCTACTTCAAAATTTGGTACATTATATACAAGATCCCAAACACCAAGTTCTACCACAACAGAGATGAGTGGCTAAATGGAGTGTGCACCTCAGTACATAGAAACATTCACATGATCAAAACCCGCTTTCACATTATGGCAGTCATAAAGATACTCAAGGCTTTTGTGAAGGCAAATGCAAATAGGATGCCTCACAAATGCCATACCACAAATGCAGGATTCAGGAAAAATCTCAAGGTTTTACTCAATTAAGGTATTGTAAACATGTGAACAAGTGCCTTAGTTTGATAGGGCTCCAAACAATCTGCATTGGTACCTTCAACAACATATGGAATACTCAGCTTAAGAATGTGGAGATTGCAAAACACTCTAGCTTTCCTACATCACTGAAGGCTGCAAAGGCTTGTGCAAAAACCTTGGTGAAGGTCACTGCCATTTAAAGAAGATGGAGGCCCATATAATTGCACAACAAACTTGCCGATTTCATTACTATGCACATCGCATGTTTTTTGTGTCATATTCATCAGAATACCTGTGCTTGATCCATAACAAGATGAATTATTTAAAGACCAACATTTCAAAGTTAGTTGCAACATCAAAGTACTTTGAAAATATCATAAAACTTCCGATTTTTATTAACATATGTGTTAACACATGGACACAATTGTGAATCATATGGACATTTTTCACTTCACACTGGTTTAGCAACTTTAGTCATTGTTGGGTCATTGGCTATGTGTTTTAAAAACCTTGAAGCCCATTCACAAACAAGTCTTATGGATGATCTCAAAGTGAAGAAACAACACCTCTAGTTTTTACATAATGCTCTCATGAACACGTTTGCACTTGAGGCTACTTGGGAATATGGAGGCAATGTCAATAGCCTACACAAAAAACAAATGGCCTTATTGAGAGTTCTAGTTCAATGGAGGGATCTAGCTCAGATAAGGTACAAATGTCATTAACATTAAATAAGCTTTCTTACAAATGGACAATTGTGTATGTGAGAACAAAAAAAAAAAAATCATTTTAGTTAAGGGTTTTTTAAGCTCATACTTGTATTTTTTAGATACATACTAGCATATTTGTTAATGCTTGTTACCAAAGGTGTGTTTAAGACAATCACACTTAGTTTTCTTATGGTTAGTCACACTCGTAAAGATATTGATGCATTCTTCACTAAGGTCTCCAACTTTATAAAACGGACAAGTGCACTTACTTTACCACATATGATCGATCTTTTAAAAAATTACATCTTCAAAAAAAGTTGTGTTTTACTTGTCAAACTTCAAAAAGTTTTTCAAAGAGTATATTAAAAAGGGGAACAATTCTTTAACTAGTCATCTTATGCCATTACAATTCTTCTTTCCATGAGAGATGGTATACCTATTATGCAATATAAGTTACGGCCATCAAAATAGGAGTGATTACCCAAAGAAGGTTTAATACTTTTTAAAAGTTGAGAGAATGGAAAGCCACTTTTCCTATAAGGACAACTAGACCCTATTCATGTGGTCAACTATATAAAACATGTGGTCAATTATTGGGAAATTGTTGTTTGAGAGTTAAAAAGGCTTATTGTCACAAGTACAAAATTACAACATCCTTTTTGGTTTGGCTGGAGGAGATTGAAACCACATTAATGAGTGTATGACATAAAAACCAATAGTGATGTAGAAATGCAAACCTCACACTTCGATTGTTGCAAGGATTTTCAAAAACTGATGATTGTCTTCACTATTTCATATGTGTCATATAACCAGCTTATTTGGATATGTTAAATTATTGTTGAAGTCATCACAAAAAAACAGTATAATAAAGGTTGTATGGTTCAAATCGCAAAAAAAGGCGACATGAGAAAAAAACGAAAGGTATAATGAATGCCTAAAAAAACAATATATATTTTTTACAATTTTGTTAATTGTGACTTTATTAACACTTCTTGACATCCACCCATATTGAATGGATTTAACATTTATAAAACATGCTCTTCTTTTAAGTTTAAAGCAATTATAAAATATAATATATTTAATATTTATAATTATAATAAACTCTTTAGCAATAGTACCAAATTGTTTCCTTAACTATATAAATTTATAAAAAGATATGGAAGATTAACCATATAGGATTTTGTATATATATATTATTACTATTACAAATTTTTAATTAATGTTAGAATTAAATATTAATATTTTAGTAGCAACATAAATATTTATATAATGTACCTCTCATGCTCTTTAATATATATTAGGCTCATACAATCTTAAATATAATATATTATATAACTTAATACCTTCTATTCTATTATATTATCAATTTTTAAACATACATTTTAAAGAATATTCTTTCTCTAAACATATATTATTTTAAAGAATATTCTTTTAATATTAAAAACTGCTAATTAAATAACTTTATAAACATGCCCATTTTAGTTACAACGTGCATCTAACTTATGAAAATGAAGTCAAGTTACAAGAGATTGTTATATCAGTGTTGATTTAACTAGTTTATGCTACTAGAGCACATTGAATTTCTTTCAAATGGAGAGGAGCGAGCTTCTTTTAGTAAACATAAAACAAGTTAATTTATATAGATGAACTATAAATAAAATAAAAAACATGGTTACAAGTATTGGATAGTGGAAAGTGAATGGGAAGACTGATTGAAATGCAGTTAAGACGATGCAAGAGGAAGTCGAGGGTGATAAATGAAGAATGCTGGGGTTTATGAGTACGTGGAGCATCACGTATACACGTGAGATTAGGGTTGCTCTGTGTATATATATCTCTAGGGCTCCTCTCTTGGCATTGTGTAGGGTTTCTTTGGCGACGCGGTTAGCAAGTAGGAACGAGTCTGCGAACGGATCGTGAGCCCGCTCGACGGAACGCCCCGGTAATATATATATATTATTAAGTTTGCTGTCGCTATAAAAATGAAACCAGGAAGGGAATTAGTCATTAGAGCTACAATAAACGTAAATTAGTATATAATAGGACAATACAGTATATACTTGTCATTGTTCCTGTGTTATTTTATAAATTAAAGTCGGTTGAGGTCTTATTTTTACTTTTAAATGTCAAACTTCGAATATATAAAATCATAATCAGGTATATATTCTTTAGCGGTGGGACTAGGTGAATATTTTATATAAAGTTTAATATAGATCGAGGTGCATCTGTTGATTCTACCTCTAGAGGTTTTATCTGTTAATCTAATAGTAATACGCACACATGTAGCGAGACCCAATAGAGTGGAGTAGAAGAGTAGGAGATTTTTTGTAGCTGTAGTTAAAAAGAAATAAAGTTAGATATATATATGTTTCACATTGAATTTCATAGTTTTTTTCATATCTCCTACACAATTCGATGGATGGGCTCCTCTCTGAGATTGTGAAAATTGCACTTCCCGCAGCAGTTGGTCTTGCAGCCGATCCATTAGCATCGTTAGTGGACACCATGTTCATTGGGAGACTGGGTATGTACACGTGTGTGTGTGTGGTGCGTGCGCGTGTGCGTTGACATGCACTTGTAAAAGGTGCGGTGGAAGTGGCAGCGGTTGGTGTTTCTATCTCCGTCTTCAACCTGGTTTCGAAGATTTTAAATATACCATTGCTGAATATAACAACCTCATTCGTAGCTGAGGAGAATGTTAATGCCCAAGAACACCAATTAGTAGAAAACTCCGGTTCAGAAGGTGGTTAACTAGGTAATACTATCTCACTAAGCTTTATTTTATTTTCCCTTCACGCAGTTGAAGAGGGTTTATTACCACAATCCAGACTAGTGCTTCCCGCAGTTTCGTCTTCTCTCGCCTTGGGGACGGTTCTCGGTGTACTAGAGACAACACTGTTGATTTCTGCGTCCTCCATTATTCTGGATATCATGGGCATTCCTTTTGTAAGTTTCTGTTAATACAGACGTGCGTGTGTGCGTGTGTGTGTGTGTGTGTGTGTGTGAGTGAGAGAGAGATCTCAACAAGTACTTAACAGCACTCTGTTATGCGTGTACCGGCTCGACAATACTGGTGTTGCGTTCCCTTGCAGCACCTGCGGTTGTTGTCTCTCTAGCTGTACAGGGAGCTTTCCGTGGGTTTAAAGACACTAAAACTCCTCTGTATGCCACCGGTAAGGTATTACATTTGCTAGTGGTGATTAAATTGCATTGGATTTGTTTACTTAAACAGCTATTGGGAACGTAGTTCATATTGTCTTGGACCCTCTACTCATGTTCTTTCTCAACTCGGTGTTCTTGGAGCCGCTGCTGCCACCGTAATATCAGAGTAAGTACATAACTTATATACATGATTTATTCCACTTAACCTCATGTGTGAATATTGTAGGTATATTATGCTTTTGATTCTCTTGTACAAACTTAAGAAATTTGTTGTTTTGTTACCCATCCGGAGGAAGGACCTCGCTCTCGGCCGCTTTCTAAAATCCGGTAAGCACTTATATATCTACTATTTACTTGTATATTGTATACTGTCCCGTATTTGGCAGTAGAATACCATGTAAAGTATTCATTATATAGTTGATATTATACAGGAGGTTTGCTGCTTCTTAGAACATTGGGGACATTGTTAACTACGACACTTGCAACATCAGTTGCTGCTCGACTTGGGACAATTCCAATGGCTGCACATCAAATATGCGTTCAGATTTGGTTAGCTGCTTCACTCCTTTCTGACTCATTGGCACTTGCTGCACAGGTTGATACTTTGTCTGTGTTCGTCTCATATATGCGTGTGTACAGAAGTCTGTGTTTATATATGCTGTGTACATGTCCCTATGTGTGTGTGCGTGTACACGTATGTTTTAACCCATATGTTTGAAGGCAATAATAGCGGAAGCTTTGGTAAGAACAGATTACGATCGGGTTAAACATGCGGCTTATCGGGTTGTACAGGTTCTCTCTCTTTCTTTCTCTCTCAAGTTGCTTAGACCGATGTTGTGCAGATAGGCCTGGGTTTTGGTGTTTTGATAACCTTACTTCTTTTGATTAGCTTCAAATGGCTGTTGAGGCTTTTCACACATGATAACCAAGTTATCCAGGAAATGACCACGCTCATGCCGGTGAGTGATTTATTAACTATGTCTATTTAATTAATCTAATCTAAATATGGATTCTACAGTTTGTAGTTGGGACACAAGCTATCAACTCATTGGCGTTCGTGTTGGATGGTATATTTTATGGAGGATCAGATTTTCAATTTTCTGCGTTGTCTACAGTAAGTCTTTATGATTATAAGTGTGTGTGTGTGTGCATGCCTGTTCTGTATATTTATAATACATATGCTCTCGTACACAAATATATGTACATATGTTACACATACATGTATACATTGCCTTCATTAAGAGTGTGTTCGTATCAATACACACAGACACACTTGAGGAATGTGTATACACTTGCCTAAAAGTGTGTTCATCTTCTTTCTCTCTCTCTCTCTCTCTCTCTCTCTCTCTCACACACACACCACACACACACACACTTGAAGTCTACTGACGATTTTACAGGTTAGCATAGGAGCAGTATCGTCGGTTGTACTATACTTGGGATCATTATGGTTGCGACTACGAGGAATATGGGTTGGCTTGTCCCTGTTTATGTGTCTCCGAGTAGCTCTTGGCTTTCTGAGGTTTGTATGATAAATTATAAACATGTGTATAAGTATATTAATGTTATATACTTAATGATAACTTTATACATAAATGTTAAACTTTCAAATAAATTTCTAAAGTATATAGTATCTATCCAGGCTTGGAAGCGCTACTGGACCTTGGAGATTTCTGAAGAATGACTATAAAGAAGTATTAACTGTGAGTGTTTAGTTTCAGATATTTTTGTTTTAATACTAATGTACTTGTAAAATGGTTAAGATGCACATTTATGATTTAAAACTTAATTTAATTTAATTTTAACCTTAAATTTTGAATAAGAAAAACTAATTGTAATTAATAATATAAAAGTATAAAATTTAAAGACATTTAATTATAAATAAATAATTAGTATTTTTATAAATAATCTCAAAGTTAATTCTATATGTACATTTCATATGAACCCATACAAATTATTATATTTGGATATGAGACACTATTGGACAAAACTGTCCATTCATTGACAGCATTTATAAATAAAAATAATTAATACTTTTAACAATGTTTAATAAGTTTTAGTAAATCGAAATATTAACCACTATATTTAAACATTAACAAAATATTCTTCTATCAAATTAAAATTAATTGAACTGGACAATGTTAATAATTTAATTTTTTAAATAACTACGTTAAGACAAAAGAAATCCCAACTACGACACTACTTCAAAGTCAAATTAATTAAATCATATTTAGTCCCTCTGTTCGTCAAATGACCTACCGTACAGAAGAATGGGCCATATGGCGTGGCCATAACGCGCAAGCTCATTTCTCTGCACAGATCGAAGAAATTTCTGCTGCCCGAATCGATGAACGTACTGGCACTCTAGGTCTAGGGTTCTTGCAAGCGAGCGGTTGAAGCACGGAGCTATGGCGGCAGCATGGCGGTGCTCTCCGGTAAGCACATTCAATCGCCGTGGCGTCTTCATAAATCGTACACCTTTGCATCAAATGTGTTGTTTCTGATTCGGATCTTCCCTGGTCTTAGAACCCGTAGAGGTGTTTGCCGATCGAAAATCCATTGAAATTTTTGAGCGCGCCATGGTCTCTTCGCAAACAGTCCCTTGTATCGAGGTGGTTCGTCCCGGCTCGTGAAAGAAGGTCAGTCCTAAAACCTGTAGAACTTTGTCCGATCGAAAATCCATTCAAAATGCGGTCTTTTTGAAGGTTTTGACGGCGGCGCATTCGCTATACAGTGCCATGGCGTCTTCACAAATAGCGGAATGTGGAGTTTGCGATGCAGATCTTCCCGGCTCGTGAGGGAAGGTTAGTCCTAGACTTCAGAACTCGAAAATACATTGAAAATGCGGGATTTTCAGGATGACTATCAAGGGGCAATGGATAATCCCTCAAAGAACATGTCGCTAGAGAATCTCTTGCGTCCGATGCTTCCTCCAGGAGCGCCGATGCCGGATTTGGAGCAGCTAGACTATTCGATCGCACTCGAGTACAAGGGGCCCCCGATAGAGCATCCGCTGCCAAAAGTCGAGCCTTTAGACAACAGGTTAGTCGGACCCAGGAACAGGGAAAGGAATGTAGGATCTAACAGCCAGGAATCAAAACCCACAAGACCAAAGCCAGCTGTGTTGGTAGTAGACAGCAGGAAACGCACAGAGAGCCTGATACGTGAGCTTCGGGTTGCAGATTCTCCTGTTACAGGCCTGGTAGAGATGGCCAACTTTGAGACTTCATCTTCTCAAGGGCGATTCAGGGAAAAGGATGCGGGCTCGGAGTCCAACACTTTGTCACGTAAATCTTCTTCATCGGAGATCGAAGAACTCAACGTGCAATTCTCCGCAGCGGTCTCTGCTGCAGCTTCTGCATTGCAGTCTCCTTCAGCGGCATTTAGATCAGTCTCACTTGGTGAGAATCACAACAACAGTAGCATGGACAATTCGGATCTTCATTCCACCCCACGGTCCCTGTCTATGCCAGAGAAGGATAGAACTCCAGGAGTTTTTTCACCTAACGAGGTATAGTGATAACTTGCATATACACACACGACAAAGCTTAATATACTACGTATTGAAGTGCATATATTCCTCAGCATGTTCAACACATTACATTATGTCATCTTTTCATCGTGCAGAGAACTGCTAAGACTTCTATGGTGCCTGTGCGAGGGAGACGTGAATGTCATAGGTGTCAAAAGGGGCGCATTCTACAGGAGAAAGAGACGTGTTTGGTATGCATGGCCAAGTACTGCAAGAATTGTGTTTTGGTCGTCATGGGGTCAATGCCAGAGGGGAGGAAATGCTTGAAATGCATCGGACAGGCTATACACGAGTCGAGGCGGCCTTACCTGGGAAAATCATCAAGGCTTTTGAGGGGCATTCTTAGTCCTTTGGAAGTTCAGCAGATCATGCGGACAGAGAAGGATTGTCTAGCTAACCAGCTTCGTGCTGAGCAACTGTTCGTTAATGGGAGAGCTCTCTCTGTACAAGAGATGTCTGAGCTTCTAGGCTGCAGTATTCCTCCTCCAAAACTCAAGCCTGGTAGATACTGGTATGATAAAACTTCTGGATTCTGGGGCAAGGTAATTATCATTATTTAGCAGCTTCATCTATCATACATAATACATTCATACGTGTGTACGTATAGAGAGAAACATCTATGGATCAGTAGCATATGCATCACACTGAAGTTTTAAATCTTTGAACAGGAAGGTGAGAAGCCGAGCAGCATTATTACTGCAGAGCTGAAGGTTGGTGGGCAACTTAAACCAGAGGCAAGCAATGGAACAACACAGGTGTTTATAAACTGTCGTCAAATTACAAAGTCGGAGTTAAAGGTGTTGAAGGTATAACTTTCAGATTAGATTATGTTGATAGTTAATGGTGTTTTATTTTTTATAAAGCTTGCAGGAGTGCAGTGCCCCCTAGCACTTACCTTTTCTTGTCTCCGGATGGATCTTATATGGAGGAAGGACAAAACAATTTCAAAGGAAACATTTGGGAAAAAGTAAGTCTCCTGTTAATGTGTGTGTAGATTACACACACTTTTGTATTCTGGACCCTTCCTTGGTGGGGCTCGTCGAATTCGGAGTCACACATACAACAAAAATACACACAAGCATTATTATTTGCAGGCTTCGATAAGATTATTGTACTCGCTATTTTCGTTGCCTACACCCCGCGCTGGTAGTCGTGTTAATCGAGCAGACGCTCGTGAAATGTCACTTCGATATGGTCCTGGCATTTTGGAGCAGAAGAGTGTCAGCAAGCTACTTCTACTTGGTCACGAAAGGTCTGGCAGAAGTACTATCTTCAAGCAAGTAAGTGATATCATAGTAAATTTCGCTTTTGTGACACCATGGATATGGCTTTGACATGTAGGCCAAGTTTTTGTACAAAAATGGTTTTGAGCAGAAGGAACTTGACAGATACAAAGAAATGATCCAAACGTACATGTACAAGTATCTTGTCATTCTTTTAGAAGGCCGTGAGCGCTTTGAAGAAGAAGAAGCTGAAATGGCCTCAAATGACAAGGACACACCTGGTATGTATAACTATTTGTGTAGTGTACATAGCATTGAGTATGCATCTTTTATTTTGATGTGGTCGTTTAGCAATGCTAAAACTCTTGACATAATTTAGGAACCCCAAGAAATATTTATTCGCTGGACACACGGCTGAAGAACTTGGCAGATTGGTTTCTGGAGATTACAGCTGATGGATCTCTCGAAAGATACTTCCCTGCTGCTACACGGGAATATGCTGCATCTGTCGAGGAGCTTTGGCATGATCCTGCTATTCAAGCTACATTCAAGAGGAAAGATGAACTTCATATGCTTCCAGATGTTACCGGGGAATTCCTAGAAAGAGTAAGCGTGTAGACAGTTAAATAGTACGAGTGTACGTGTATATACGCTATGCGTCTGTATCTGTGTGCACTTAAAGGATTGGTCATATATTTGATTGAGTTATGGGTATGAGGATGTGATTCTATGTTTTTACTGATACCTGTGATGTGATGTGATGAAATGTGTGCGTGCGTGTGGGTGTGCAAACGTAAACATATTAATTTTACTATGGTTCTCAGGCGGTGGAGTTATCAAGCAATGAATACGAGCCTGCGGATCATGATATATTGTATGTTGAAGGATTGACACAGGGGTCAGGACTTGCGGACATTGAATTTTCCCTGCCGGATAGAGATCAAACATCGGGTGCCATGAATGATACTGTGGATTATTCTCCAATTTGCAGGTCAGTAGTAGAATGTGGTGTGTGTGTGTGTGTTACTGGGCCGTGCATGTACGTACATGTGCATGTATGTGTAGGTATACATTTCTTACACAGTTTCATGCAGGTACCAGCTGATAAGAGTGGGTGGTATAGGGCTCAATGAGGGGAGGAAATGGCTAGGCATGTTTGAGGACGTGAAGGCACTGATATTCTGTGTGGCACTGAGTGAATTCGATCAAATGTGGATGGACAGCGATGGAGTACTACAAAACAAGCTGCTACTGAGTAAGGAGCTTTTTCAAGACATCGTTTCCCGTCCCTATTTCAAAGGCATCCCGTTTATCCTCTTTCTAAACAAGTATGACAAGTTTGAGGAGAAGATTATGAAGGGTGTTCCTCTTACAACCTGCGACTGGTTTTCCGATTTCAGGTGTGTATTGGTGTGTCGATACTTATACACTCGCATATGCATGTATTATAAAAATATGCCTTGTACTTATAAGTTAGACTAGGCATATGTATACGTTCTTGTATTGTATACATACATATATGTTATATGATGGATACCTATGTATTAATACCTATGTATTAATAATGACAGTACACCTACTTAACAGAACTAATCATATACACAAATTTCCGAGCAACATTCACATATAGATCTGTTTGTATGGATATATGTATATGTATATCAGGCATTTCTAAACTTACAGGGTATTGCCATATTGTTTGGTCTATCATGAGAAAGCCATGTGTATAAATAACATGTATAACATATTGAAAGTATCTTGTGCACCTTGTATTTCAGTCCGGTTGGTGTTCCACACTCTACACAAGCACAACAAGCATACACATACGTAGTACACAAGTTCAAGAGGCTCGTTGGAGACCGCAAGCTGTATACATTCCAGCTCAATGCTCTTGAGCGTAATCTGGTGGCATCTGCTTTTCAATATGTGAAGCATATTCTCAAGCACGAAGAGAGCAAGGCTGCAGGCTGGATGATGCTCCCGGAAGACTCTTCTTATACGGACGTGAGCTCGTACTCTATGCATTCTACGAGACAAGAAAATGGGAATTCTTTTGACAGGTATATGTTTGTGTAGATATTTAGACAGCAGTGTGTGTGTGTGTGGAGAGAGAGAGAGAGAGATGCATGTGTCCTATAAAAGGTACACTATCTGCTTTTCCAAATCTGCAGAAAATCTCAATCAGTAACCCTTACGTATTGTGGTTGTATGTGTACAATATATACATACGTACGTACGTACGTACACACACACACACACATGCTTATAGCAACTTTAAGATGTCACAAACATACAGTGTCATGCAATATACATATATATTTACATATATACATATTGTATTTGTTATTGTATAGGTAGGGAGCATATTATACATTATATAAATACACTGTACACTTAGTTCTCTACATTATACAGTAGATTACACTATCAATAACTATCATACGTTAACGACAGGTATATGTTTGTGTAGATATTTAGACAACAGTGTGTGTGCGTGGAGAGAGAGAGATGCATGTGTCCTATAAAAGGTACAGTATGGGTATGGTATTTGTATTGTAATATAATGTATCTGTATTGTATAGGTAGATAGCATATTATACATTATATATAAATACAGTCTACATTATACATACGCATATCTATACATACATATCTTGGTTTTACTGCAGAGGTGGACGACATGGTACATTTGTTACATAGATAATTTTTACCGCGGCTGGAGTTTGCTGGATGATATACAAAAGTGAGTTATTTATTTAAGTTGGTTCTGATAAATTTTATAATATATATTACATTACTTAATGAGTTTAAATTAACATTGGTAAGCTTTGTAATTTTTACAGTTTTTGTGGATGCTTTTGTTGGTGTTTTCCTCTTTCTACTCCGTCTGATTCTTTACGCATTGTATATAATTTGGAGTACACGTTCTGTAGAATATTCTTATCATTTTGAATGCAGTTTAAATTCTTTACTATTTTTTTAGGGTTTAATGATATATATTTAGAACCCTAATTTTATTTTTAATTTTTGGGTTTAAGCAAAACTAGGGCTAGGGTTTAAGCAAAACTAGGGCTAGGGCTTTTGGCGGGGAAGGAGGCATGAGTACGCTCGATAAGATGCTTATCAAGGGCATCCGCAGCTTCAGCCCCGACAATACACATGTGATCACCTTTTATCGCCCTCTCACGCTCGTCGTTGGCTCGAATGGTGCCGGCAAAACAGTAAGCTCTCTCTCATCTGCATTGGAACACAAATCTGCTTTTTAATGATTAATCTAATTAAAGAAACCCGGGCATATCATATAAAAAACTCCATTTTTGGAGCTGGAAATATGATGAAATAATTAGCTTTATCTTTTGTTAACAGACATTAGAATAATCATCACACACACAACCAAATCCCATTTATATAAATGATGGTAGATATATAGATTTGTTGCATGCTGAAAGTTTTATAAGTATACGTACCATATACATCTCACAATTATTATGGAAAAAATACCGGGACACAGCTTATATAGAATGAACCATACGTACGTGTAAGTTTCAATGCAGATGGGCATTTATAGGTGTCGATACAAATGTACATAAAAGTATATAAACATACATATAGATGTATGTGTGTATTTGTATAAGTTTCTATATAGTTCTAACTCGGTATATATGACTCGTTAATAATTGATTTTTCAGACTATCATTGAATGCCTGAAGAACGCTTGCACCGGCGAGCTGCCGCCAAATGCCAGGTCTGGGCAAAGCTTCATACACGATCCAAAGGTTAGTACATTAGTTTCCTGTGTTTTAAATAAGCACGATCCCGGACTTAATATAGACGTATTGCAATGTTTACCATTTTGTCTAGATTGAAGGGCAAACGGAGACGAAAGGGCAAATTAAACTTCGCTTTAAAACAGCCGCTGGGAAAGACGTGGTTTGTATTCGATCTTTCCAGCTCACACAAAAGGCTACGAAGATGGAATACAAAGCCATTGAGAGTGTTTTGCAGACCATCAACTCACAGACTGGCGAGGTACATATGTATTAAATGCATACATACATACAGTAACATAATGATATACTATACAGAAAGTTTGCCTTAGTTATCGATGTGCGGATATGGACAGAGAGGTACCCGCCCTAATGGGAGTGTCAAAAGCAATACTGGAAAATGTGATATTTGTGCATCAAGATGAGGCAAACTGGCCATTGTCCGAAGCATCTGTGTTGAAGAAGAAGTTCGACGATATCTTCTCCGCTACCAAGTATAACTTGCTTATAAGATATATGTATATATACATTACACACACACACACACACACACATTCATATACCAAGTGAGATACATAAACACACTTCTATTCACGTTTCATATATTATGCATTTAGTTTAATAACAACATTATGTATATCATGACTTAACTTTTATTATGTTCTGCAGGTACACAAAGGCCTTGGAAGTTATTAAAAAGCTTCACAAGGAACAAGCTCAAGAAATCAAGCTTCAGAAGCTACAGCTTGAGAATCTGCAGACTATCAAGGATCAAGCATCTAAGGTGTGCTCATTAATCAACTATTACATTATAAATATGGAAGTGTGTTATATATGCAGTTGCAAGGGAGCATTAGGAATGATCAGCAATTAGCAGAAAACTTACAGTCTAAGATAGCCGTAATGGAGCCCCAAATTGAAGATATGCAGAAGAAGATATCTGAAGTCGAGGAAGTACTGAGACAAATAAGGCAGTGTGATAATGACATTGCTTATAAGGAGGGACAAAAAGTTAAACTTGTAGAACTAAAGGAAATACAGTTTTCTGCTTTGGAGGAGGAAATTGAAGGTATTAATATATATGTACTATATATCGTTTATATGGAAAAAGCTTCAATCTTCATATATATGATTGATGTCTATATGCAATTCATGTATTTAATATTTGCATTAACAGTGACTGTTTTATGTTGCAGATAGTGATGAGATGCTGGCAGAGTTTCATGCTAAGTTCCAAGAGAAGATTGAAAACTCGAATAGGGAGCGTGTGGAATTTGAACACAGCCTTAATACGGCTAACACGCAGTATGAGACACTGTCTGAGCTTATTACACGAGCGTCTTCTGAAGTTGGCAAATTTGAAAGCGAAGAAAATGTACGTACTGACTACATAGACGTGTTTTTTGTGTGTAGATTTTATATTCCGTATACGCAGGCAGAAGTATATAGTACACATTTCCGTTAAAATGGAAAAAAAATATTAAACATATATAAATATATATCATTAATATACAATATATTATAATATTTTTCTTGTTTCTCAATCATTGTAGGATATTTTGAAGTGCTATATATATAGAGAGAGAGAGACTTTTTTAGTTTTGAAAATATACACTTTGATATGAGATTCACTGAAAACTTATGTCAGTACTATATTTGTTGATGTAGCATATATAGACACACAGGCTTATGTTGTTTATGTACGTGTGCATGTGTATAATACATTCTTAAGTGTACTTACCAGATATATTTCATATAGATATACTACTCTCTCTCTCTCTCTCTCTCTCTCTCTCACACACACACACACACACACACACACACACACATCAATATCACATCGTTATTTTTGTTAAACAGGCACACAAACAGGAAAGAAAGCAGTCTGAGGCATTTATTCAACAGCTATTTGGACGGTATAAGCTTGGGAGCATTGTTCCACCACTTGATGAACAAAGCACAGAGATATGCATTGCTAAAATTACAAAGCGTTTGGAGGACTTGAAGGAGGACCAGGCTCAGCTAATGGTAGAGGGAGAGAGAGAGAGAGACGTCTGCATGTTTTGTGTGTGTATATATAGCGTTCACCATTATGCTTCTGCAGGCATTTCACGAAAAGGAGCTTTCTAAATCATCAGCTAAGCTGGACGAGATTAATAAAAGCTACAGCGATGCAAGGGGAAGTAGGGATGCAAAGATTGCCCACAAGGTATATATATCCATGCATGCATATATGCATCTACGTGTGTTTATATATATTCCATATGGCTTAGCCTCCTCCTTAAACGTTTCTACTCTTTTGTAGCTAATCAAATTTACGTCCAGTATCTAACTGGTGTATGCAGCTACCTACATCAACTAAACGTAGTTATAATTACACTTGTGTTTATAAATTCAGTTTCATTTTGCAGAGCGCTATAGAGGGTCGTCTTGAAAAACTTAACAGGGATATGGGAGACATGTCATCCGTCGAAGCTGATCTAAAGAAGTCCGAAGAGCGGCTTGCATCAATGGTATGTTACTAAAGCAGTTCTTATTTATATATATATATATATATAGGAGTACTGTAATATACCGTAGAAACTTGTGTTATACGGTATTACATTTATTACTGTTACGGTATATCGATCAGTATGATTAGATTTTTCAAATAAATAATTTACACTTCATTGTAATATGCAGTTGTGTACGTATAACGCATATTTGTCTTATGAATATGATATACTTCTAACTATTATATAATAGTATTGGTATCAAATGATATACACAGGAGAACGAAGTGAAGAAGATTACCAGGAGAATGGAGGAGATGCATTATGAAGAGGATATTAACCAGGAGAGAATGACGAAAACTGCAATAGAGAACAAAATCCAAGCTTACGCATGGAAAAGGCAAGAAAGTTATAATTCAATATAATAATAAGTAACTCTCTCTCTCTCTCTCTCTCTCTCTCTCTCTCTCTTATATATATATATATATATATATATATAGGTTTATTTTCCTAACTTCTTTTTTAGATATACATTCATATACGTATACCATATTTAAAATCTAACACTAATATTTATCAGGGAAGTCTCGACAGGGAGGCTGATGAACGAAGGAGTTTAAGGCTGAAAAAAGACGAGCTCGATTCACAACAGAGAAATTTAAAGAGACTGTAAGTATATTAATTGATATATCATGTTTATTAAATCAAACATATATTAACTTATTGGCCTGTCTCTCCATGCGCAGAATGGACGATAACAAAGACAAGTTCAGGCAATTATGAAATCTCAGCCAAGAGATCCGAGGAGTGTCAAGACAGATGTGATAATGTGTACAAGTATGGTAGCGTGTGTGTGTGTCACATAGAGAGGGTGGGGGGGAGGGCATGCATATCATATTAGGATGTAAGTATGTAGCATATGTATATGGAAGTAATGATTCTTTTGTCCAGTAATATCATCAAAGCACACGATGAGCTGTCTAATAAATCAAGGGACGCTGATATGCAAGTTGCACATGCACGAGCTATGCTTGAGGATGCAAAAGCCAAGCTTCCAAGCAACAAGCGGAGAGAGACGGTAATACGAATTATACTCTCATAGCACTATACACGATCTCTAATCATGGCTGCTATATGCTTAATTATTTGTTTCAGCCAAGAAAAGGCTTTGTTGAATAGGCTCTCTAGCCTTTTGCAAGAAAGTCTGGATCTCGAGGCATATCCTACCCGTCTACGAAGTGCATTGGAATTAAAAGATAATAAGAAAAGGTTTGTATATATATAGCGTAATATACTTTTATTGTATACACATTTCCTTTGTCTGATATACGTTTTGCAGCCAACATGACATGGCTGATGGGATGAAGAAGAATGTTCGATCCGTTTTATACAAGTGGCTAGGAAAAACCATATCTGTCCTTGTTGTGAACGGTCTTTCACACCTGAGGAAGAAGATGACTTCGTTAGGAAGGTTTGTATATACAGCATACATGTCCATATAGAGATATATAATGTATAAATTTATGTATGTACATCTGATGTTTGTGCTTATATAGATTAATATAACATATACTATCTGATACTTGGTCTTTACAGCAAAGAACAAAGAGCTCAAACACTTCGGAGCGGCTACAAGCATTGGCTTCGCAGTTTAACCTTGCCGAGAATACATATCAACAATTGGAGAAGCTTCGGCCGGTGTATGAAGAATACCAAAAGCTGGTTAACGAGCTTATCCCTGATACTGAAAAACTCCTTCCCGAACTGACACAGGAGTTTCAGAAAAGCACAGAAACCCAGGACGATGTAAGTGTCTATATGTATGTGTGTTCATTTATGATATTTACTAAGAGATGTACACAACGTGCATATTAGAGTTATATACAACTTTGCGTTTTGTATTTTACAGGTTTCTTGTCTATGGGCCCAGTCTAAAGCTGAACTTAAGATAGCACAAGACCTTCGGTTTGTTGTTCAGAGTATAGACACCACATGCCAGAATATTCAAAATCTGGAAAACGAAGTGAGATCTCTGGAAGAACAGCTTAATCTTTTCTCTTCATCTCTCCGTTCTCCTGATGATGTTGGACTCGAGCTTCAGAGACACGAAAAACAACTGTAAGCTCCCACGCGTGCACGCACACACTCACACTCACACTCTCTTCTCTCTCTCTCTCTCTCTAAAAGTATCTAATGTATATCGAAGATTATTATTGTAAATTTTAACAATGTAGCGTACAGTAAGGATAAATATATAAAGCTCTCTATGTTGTGTGCAGGGAGGAGGTTAACAGGAAGATTGACAAGCTAAGAGAGGAGCAGGATTATATGAAAGATGACTTGAACACATGCACGAAAAGAAAACTCGTTGAAGAAGCGAGGAAAGCGCAACTCCTGACGCAACTTGAAAGAAGCAGAGCAAACAAGGAGGAAGCTGAAAACCACCTTAAGGAGATCGACCACCTGGATTACAACATCCAGGTGTGTTGTCTGTGTGATTGTGAGCGTGTGTGTGCGTGTATATTTAATCTGTGTGGCCATACATAATCGTGTATCTTTCAGTTATTGTTGGACATAATACTGTTTTGTTTTGCAGCTTGACTCAGAGCGGCTTGCTCCATTGCTGAAAGAGAGAGAAATGCAAATGAGAGATTTAGAACAGCTTAAGAAGAAGTTTAGAGAAGAGCAGGAGGTTAGTCTCATGCTGTGGGGGAACTCGACAAGGAAATTCACTCATTATTGCAACTCCGTAGAAAAATTAAAACGTACGCTTCCATTATTTGTGTGCGTGTGCGTGTGCGTGTGCGTTGCGTGTGCGTGTGCGTGTGCGTGTGCGTGTGCGTGTGCGTGTGCGTGTGCGTGTGCGTGTGCGTGTGCGTGTGCGTGTGCGTGTGCGTGTGCGTGTGCGTGTGCGTGTGCGTGTGCGTGTGCGTGTGCGAGAGAGAGGAGAGAGGAGAGAGGAGAGAGGGAGAGCTTTAGACAAGTACTTTAATGCAAACTTTAGACTGGCATTTGTTCATATATAATGTATATGATCATTTCCACCTATACATGTGTATGAGATGTTTATGGGTGTGTATGTCTCTATGGTATTCGTATGATATATGCATATGCATACGTGTATACACTCATCTGCACACACAAGCGTGCACATGTATAATATATGTATATACTTGTGCAGGTATGTGGAGCTTCGGAAGACGGAGAACCTGGAGAATGCAAAGAGGAAGCTGAGTGAGCTACAGGCGAGGAAGGACGAAGAAGAAAGAAAGAGAGCTTTTTACCTTGAAGAGCTGGGCAAAATTCAGAAGGTTATTGCAAGTCAGAAAGAGTTTGAGAGAAACCTTCTCGATAACATTGGTTATCGCAAGACCCTCTCTACACTGGACAATATGGTGAACGAGGTACATATCCGTGTAATGTATGCCTATATGCAGTAGATATAGAAATATGTAGATGTACTACCATGTCTTATATGTCATATATGCTTATATGTATGTGGTCCATATGCTACTATAAGAACGATCCTGATCTATATATGTGTGTGTGTATAGAGAGAGAGAGAGAGAGATGTATGTATGTATGTATTTGTAGATAGATAGATAGACACATACATACATATGTTACCTTTATATGACTTTCATGAGCTAATATACATATACTAAAAATCATGTCGTATCAGATTGTATATTGACGATCATTAATAGCTACCTATATATACTTTGTATGATACATACAGAGTTCAGAGAGGATAATATACATTTGTATACAGATTCATATATTTTATAATATCAATCTAGTAATATATCTTTATAACTGAAGGTCATTCTGTAGATTAATTTGATCGAGGAGGAAAAGCTGAAATTTGGAAACGTGGAAGAGTGGCAGTCTAAACTCAGCAGGCTTCAGAAAGAGAAACAGTCACTGATTGGCGAGGTATATATGCATACACACACGTATGCATCTGTGCATGTGCTGCTGGCACTTGTGTGTATATATATAGTTATCACATTGGAATAACACTAATATTGTATTTCAGGTGAGTGGATATAAGGGAACACTGGCAGTGCATGAAAATAACATTAGAAACAACAAGGCGGAGTTCAAAAATGCACAGTACAAGAATATAGATAAACGTTACCGTGCTCAGCTTATAAAACTGAAGGTACACACATACACAGATTCATGTTTCTTATCTTCATAAGTTTATGGATGAATGTGTATTCATGCAGACGTTGGAAATGTCGAATAAGGATCTAGACAAGTACCATGGTGCTCTCGATAGGTATCCCTTATATATCATCTTGTATATATTGTATATGTGCACATACATATGCATGAATGTATATATGAGTGAATTGTGTTTCTACTGCAGAGCCTTGATGAGGTTTCATACCATGAAGATGGAGGAGATTAACAAGACAATTAAGGAGCTTTGGCAGCAAACTTATAGAGGACAGGACATTGACTACATTGAGATACGAGCAGATTCTGAAGGAGCAAGCAGCCGTTCGTATAGCTACAGAGTACGTATACTGTGTGCATATTCATGTATATGTTTGTATATATACATATGCTGGAACATATGTGTATCTTTTATATATTTTACATCAAAGGTGCATATATAGGATATACACAACAAGGATTAATGAGATATATTTTCTTATTTGGAGTCTTCTCTTATAGGTCATAATGAGATCTGGAGATGCAGAACTCGAAATGCGTGGCCGCTGTAGTGCCGGTCAGAAGGTTAGTATTTGTTTGTCTTACAGACACACACACACAAACATATATACAAAAACGTATGCGTACTTAACGAGGTATTATGAATATTCCATCATTTTCGAAATATACTATGGCATGTAGTATAAATATACTGATCTGTTTATGCAGGTTTTGGCTGCTCTAATCATACGATTAGCCTTGGCAGAGACGTTCTGTCTCAATTGTGGAATTTTGACCCTGGATGAACCAACGACGAACCTGGATGCTGCAAACTCTGAAAGCTTTGCTGCTGCTCTTCTAAGGTACATCTTATATTACAATCCTCCACACACAGAACACGAGAGACTGCAATTTGTATATGTAAACAGGATAATGGAAGACAGGAGAGGACAGGAGAACTTCCAGCTTATTGTGATCACACATGATGAGAGGTTTGCACAACTTATTGGACAGCGTCAGCTTGCAGAGAAGTACTACCGTGTATCCAAAAATGAAAAGTAAGCCTACACACGCACATATTATTACTATAGTGCATACGAGCATGTTCTATATTTCACTATTATCTAACCATGTGTGTGTAGATCAAAAGCAACATAGTAGACGTGGTTCCTATCTATATATGTGTTTGTTACTATATATATACTAGTAAAACATAGTTGAAACTTTCATTCGTGAAGGTTTTACATTGACATACTTTTCTTATATACTTGGAATAAAGTGTACTATACGTATATAGTAAGTATTAAATGGTTTCTTTGGTTTGTGGCAGGCAGCATAGTTTGATCGAAACACAAGACATATTCAGCTAGACATGCAATGGATCAATGTACATATAATCAGGCTTTTCCTGCTACTATCTACTGAGGTGCATATATTTTTCATTAATTTTCTTATTAAGCTATAATGTAATTACGCTTTTCCTATGGCCCATCCTCTCTCTCTCTCGGTTAGAAACTATGGACTTATTAAATGTATTAATATATAATTGTCTTATAGTCTATAAGTTGTAGAGACAAAATTTGCCACATAGACTCTCTATTACACCTATCATATTCACTGGTGGGCCTATTTTCCACCATTTCCGATAGCTAGCTCGCATTTTTGAACAAAAAGAGGACACACTATGAAAACACGATGAGTATCTCCTCCATATCCAACTGTTCCTTATCCAGTTTTCAACATATGTTATGCTAATTACATACGTAATTCTTATTACATAATAAATGACAGAAGTAGTTATATAACTTGTTTGGTAGCAGTTTGTGTGTATGTTATGTTTTCTGAACATACACTTGTTACATAGCTTCATGTTATTCGAATTCAATCTCTTTACTGTTATAAGATCGGATCGTTCCCATGCACAATGCATAAAACTTATTCTAAGTTGCTGGGCCAGAACTGAGCATCTTTTCTTTATAGTAGTTTAATCTAAATTGTACTTTACAAATCAGTATTCTTTAGTACAGTCTGAAGATTTAGAAATTTTATTTTTGAAATTTATTTCTTTATATACAACAAATTTGGAGAAGTGTACCATCTTGTGTAGTTTAATCATGGATATATGGAAATGGTTGTTGTGTTTCACACCGCGAGCGGAGCTATTTGATGATGAGAAAAGATCCAGCAGCAAGGTTTCTTCGAGGAGGAGCTCCTTAGAGAGCAGCTTTGACACAAGGAGGAGCTCCTTGGAGAGCAGCAGCTTTACAACGAGAAGTTCCTCTTCATTCGAAGGTCATACTTCATCTGCATATGAAACCTTCACCGAGTGCACCATGAACATGTCGGTAACGCCAGGGAGCTCTCTTGCTTTGGCAGGAGACGAGGAACTCCTCTATACGGGCTCCGATAGCAACTGTGTCAAGGTAATGAACTCGTGTGTGTCGAGCAGCTTCGGAAGACATGTGAAGGTCATTCTAGTGTTCGGTGAGAGAGTCTTCACAGCACACAGGGATTTGAGTATAAGAATATGGCAGCAAGACGAACTGAAGAACTCTCACACACACGTTGCTACGTTACCGAGCGTGCGTGATAAGATTCTGACTTCTCTGTTGCCGAACTCTCATGTGAGAGTCAGGAGGCACAAGACGGCTCTACGTATACAACACTACGATGTCATCTCCACGCTTGCTGTGGGTGCGTATGGGGATGTACTCTACTCCGGCTCGTGGACAAGACGATCAAGGTATGGAGTATATCATCGAACACGTTCCGGTGCGTGGAGTCTTTCAAGGCCCACGATGATGCAGTGAATGCTCTAGGTAAGCTTACATATGTGTTTAGCTATATATAATAAACTGATGTTCATGTCAGTTGCAAGCAAAGATGGATACTTGTACTCGGCTTCGGCAGATGGAAGGGTGAAAGTGTGGGAGGAAAGCAACAAGAAGCATCTGTTAGTGGCAAGCCTTCACAAGCATAAGTCCGGAATCAACGCAATGGTACTCAGTGAAGACGAGAGTTTCCTGTACACGGCTTCGGGGGATAGATCGGTCAATGTATGGGAGAGAGAGGACAGTGCCAACCACATGTATGTTTCCCAGGTGTTAAGAGGGCACACAAACTCGGTTCTCTGTTTGGCAGTGGGGAGTACAAGGGATGTTTTGTGTAGTGGATCAGCAGACAAGAGTGTGAGGGTGTGGAAGAGGATACAAGACGGACAGCATTACTGTGCTGCACTCATTCAAGGGCACCAAGCACCTGTTAAGTGTAGCTGTATCTGCATGCCTTTCTTGTTGTAAGATATTCAGCATGAGTTTGGATGGCAACTTGAAGGCATGGTGTATATGTATATAATATTTTCATAATAGTTATTTAGAATAAATATTAAAATACATTTTAATGGTAAACGCATTGGAAAAACGATGAACAACGACCTTTTCTTTACATTATTACCTAGTTTTTTATTAAGTTTTTTAATAGATATGCAAAGATTGGTACACCTAGAGGACAGGATCCATATAAGTCATATATTCACATTGAGGTTGGTGTAAAACTCAGATTAATCAGATTTAAACCTGTGTTAAATAGCTGATAATATGGATAAGAATGTGCATGACATAATAGATTCTTCTGTAGCTATCCTTTATATGTATATACACACGTTGCGTGTGCGTGCGTGCGTGCGTGTGTAAACGTACATGATATTGACCCAAAAGAGTCCCAGCGCCATGAAATTTGGAGTTTTCCTAACTCGATGTGAAACTTATGCTTATATGTTGATATTTGATACTGCAGGCGCCAATGAATGTACAACAGATTGTCATCATATGAAGTTTCAATAGCTAAAAAGCGGACGTAATTGACGCCGACTTACAGGTTATAGCCAACTTTCCAGCACTGCGTGCGTGTGCGTGTGCGTGTGCGTGTGTGTGTGTGTGTGTGTTATGAAAAGGCCTCAAGGACTTGAATAATAACTTACAAGTTTCTAGAAGTTATTAAATTTCAAAGCAAAGGACCAAAAGTTATATACAAGACTTTAATATATTTAATATATTAAGTTGTTTTAATGTGACATATTAGTGTAAATAAAAGTTAATATGAATTAAAGTTTAGTTTTTAATTTGACATAGTGTGACTTTTTTTAAGTTCATGATGATTTTAATTTTGATCATTATGATCATTATGTTAACAGACATTAACTAACTTGGAAATTAATCATTCATTGGTCAAGGTTGACCAACTAATGAATCTATAGATTATTGACACGTCTTGGTTCCAATTTGTCTTTGATAGGTCATACAAAAGATACCATTTTCCTTATGACATGTTCATAAAAAAGGTGTAACGATTTAACAGTATATGCCACTTATTTACAGCATAAAAATGTTCAACAAAAAAGACAACCAATTCCTATTGATGATATTATATTCTTAAATAGAACTATTAATATAATTAAAATTTTAAATAAGAACCAAAAGACTCTTACTTTAGCTAAACTTACTCGTTTAACTCTTCATTTAACGTTTTAAGAACTTTAAAACTATTGTCTTGGCTCAAAAAGTTAGGATTCTCAGGGTGAATGTGGTTAACTATAATGGGCTAAGGACTCGTGAGATGAACATGGTTGACCATGCAGTTCGGTTTGTTTGGGTATATGACTAAGACTAGCACAATAAAAATCAAGTTGTTGACCCTGCCACATTGTTTCCAACTAGGTTAGGAAACCTTCGCACCTGGCCTCACACTCCTGGGGTTGGAATGGGACTACTAAAATTGTTTTGAATGACATTTAAAAAATTGATTATTGTATCACATGGCAAAATTGATAGCCTTATAAAGACTTATCGGGTTCTCATGGAATGCAAAAAGAAGGTTATTGACATCGTTGCAAAGCCCTTGGCAAAATTCAATGAGAGCTTCCTCATTCCATAACACATCACATGTCAAAAGGTAGAACTCTAATGCATATATTGATGATGGATGATTATCGTGTTAGAGTTGTTGAATCTTATTGATTACTATTCGAATATTGTCGTTGTCGCCCAAAATAGTACTTAAACTCTGAAATAAATAATTCAAATACGTCCAGTGAGTCTTTCTCCAACAAAGGCACAAACCAAGTTTGAATAATGCCTATGAGTAGTATTCTAACTAGACCCACCTTCGAACGACCATTTGCATAACGACTGAGGTTCATTTAGATGACTAGGCAAACCTGATTTATGAACCCATAGAACTGAAATCTTGTATCATCGAACCTTTTTAACAGATTAACCGTAAGTTCTTTATGGTGGTGTAGAGAAACCCAAGCTTGAAGATGTGCCTTAAAATAATTGGATTTTTCATGTGAGTTCAGCCACTTGCTACACTAACTTTTAATGCTTCTGATCATGCCATTCCATTAATCCTCGTAAGCTCATGTTTTTCCACCATAAACCGTTGATTTTGCTTGTTAACCTTTGGTTTCTTACTGTAAAACTTTCTAACATGCGTGTATGAATCTTATTGAGTAATTTTTACCATTATCCTAGCATAACTAGAATGTCCAATTCAACATGTCATAACTAAAGCTAATAATAAGGTATGAATAAATTCTTTTAATGAAGAAAAAATAAAAGGAAAATATATTAATTGAATAATATTATAAGACATTGGTTAACAAATGGTGGTGAAAACAAAATACTAAAACCCTAATCCTAACCTCCTTCATACATCCCTGGACCACTAATTATGGATTTTAATCTAAACTATTAACTCCAATATTTCAAATGAATATTCTAGTGTTGGCATATTTCAATAACAACATTAGCATTAACTTAGTATATTTTGGTGGTTCATTAGGTGTAATCTAATGGAAGTGTTGACTGGTAATAAAGATGATATTTCACAAAGCATAGTGTTGCTAAAAAAAGATGCCAATCAAGTTATCTTTGTAACAAAGTTCATTGAATAGTTGCATTGTGCATAGAATATTACTTATCAAGCAATAACTATAATAAAGAAAATATATTGTCAACAATATGATAAGCATCAACGTGATGTAAAGTATCATAATATTTTATAAGTGAAAAGGGTATCCAACATATGAATTAACATTGAAACAATCAAGAATTTATAAAATGCAATGGAGTTGGTTAATGAATTTAAGGTAAGGTTTTGTCAGAGTTTTAACTTGAAGGGTTAACACATGACAACATGTAGTTATTAAATGGCCATCCAACATCATTACTATGTGTGAACTATGTATAACAACCTTAGTGACCCTCAAGGTCAAATTTGAATGTCTTATTATGCAAAAGAATTAAGGTATGTTTTCAATTGTCTCTTCACTCACTCACTCACACACACACAACATAACTATATGTAATATAAAATACATTACTTATTACGCATTTAATGTTATACTTTTTATATAACTCCTCTTTACTTTAGACGTTGATTGTTATTTACTAAATTATGTTGTTAGGTACTTGCAAGAAACTCTATGCAAAAATAGCACTTCCATTTAGAAACTCTTACTCTCATTTTTTTGTGTTTTAGTTGGGGTTACTAGTTAGTTTTGGTGAGTTTTGACATGTCAGATATGGGTAGAAACATCTTTAGGTTACCCTAACTCCATTCCCTAACCCCTTGGGTTAAGGTTTAGAGACTAATGGGTCTTTAAATTAAATTATTCCTATTGAAAATGATATTTCGCGCTAGTCCATTTTACAAAACATGAAAACATTAGGGGAGGGGAGGGGAGGGAGGGGAGGGAGGGGGGCTCTGTCTATATATTAAGTAGGATATGTACTGAGAATTTATAGATTTATAACTGAGCTCGTTATTCTTTTACCAGTACAAACTTTAACTTGTGTCATTAAACCACAACTCTGTATTGTGCCATCTCAACTTTCAAACAATAGAGATATGTCCCACCTTTGCAATAACCTACCCTTAAAATTAACAAATCTATATTGGGAGGTCTTATTGGAATACGTTCAAAGGGTTAAAGGTTAAGGCATATCTTTAGCCTCCGCTTTTATATCAAGTTAAAAATAACATTTGCAGCTAAGTTAGGCATATTTGTGTTCTTATCCAATTGTGAATGTGGAATTTTAGTTAACAAGTTCTTTTTACCAAGTTTCTAAGGGTTTATAAAGGAGTTTTAGAGTTGACATTTGTGAGCCATGTTTGTGGTATTAATTATAGCTCTTGTGTTAGAGACTATGGTAAGATAATTTACATCTTGGAAACAGTGTCACATAACCATGTGACATTGAGCTAAACAACAATGCCCGAGGCATACCATTTGGGATTGTGTTATGGATTTAACATTGAGGAGTTGAATACTTTAACAAACAAACATGTTTATGCTCATATTAGAGTGCTAAGCCTTGGGCATTAGCTCAAGTGAGATTATGTCTCATAATTAGATGTACTATTTGCACACTTAATTAGGAAGAACCTTTTTTTAGGATATTTAAAATTATTCAAACTTAGCTTTAGGGAGTTTATTTAGCAGAATATTTATATTTATTTATGATGCACACTCATTTCCACTAATATTAACTTTAGGTTTAGAGAATGACTTAGTCACTCAAACCCTTAGGGGTTAGTTATGATTCAAATTACCCCTTGTGGGTTGTACTCCGAACAAGTCACCAAGGAAACTTGTTTTATACATACCCTTGAAGTAAACTTTAAGATCCTACTTCAGGATACATAGACAAACTCATGTTCTAATCAGTGATTCTTCAAGGGGTAAGTGACAATGCCTTAGCTATGTCAAGATTATTTTCTAAGATTTAAAAGAATAATCACTTTAAAAAATTTAATGTAAGACTCTAAGTCTTGTGCCTATTTAGGTAGAGTCAAAGTCATCTTTGAAGACTTAACATTATTCACCTCAAATTTTGATGTTAAATGGTTAGTTAGTTGACTCTTCAAGTCAAAACTTTGAAATTTAACTTAAATACTCAGCAATTTGTATAATACAATCTTCTCTTTAAATAAAACTGACTATTAATATTGTATATTACAATATTACATTTTAAGGTAGCAATAATCTTAGATATATAAAAGTAAATTAACATAATATTAAATTTATATTATACCAATAGGGTTTATTACCACCGTTCCTGTGTAATTATATATCACATTATATCGATCGTAATTGTTTTAACAATTTATTTGCCACAAAACTCCTGTTGAAGTCCTTCAAAATATTCAATTTGACTTTGAAATTGATGGTGGAGATCAAACACTATATAACAGTTAAAGGATGAATATAAAAACTCTTTATAACCGTTGACAGTCTCGTTTACACTAGCTTAATATCTTATATTGTTTTGATATATAATTAAATATTATTATATTAATATGATACAATAGCTTCATTTGCAATAATATATGATTATTTTTATTAATTCAATACTCAAAATACACTAATATTATAATATTTCAAGTATAGCCTATAGTGTACACAAGTCAATTAATCTCATGTCACCTTGTTAACACCAATTGGCCCGTGTTTTTTAATTTAAAAGCAGAAGAGATCACTTGACCGCTTTGTCTTTCTCTACGGTGAATGGGAGAAGAATAATACTCTTACATATAATTAAATTGTCGAAATTTACATCTTAATCATTATCTTTCACTGAATTCTTTTTAATTGCAATACAAATATATAAAATTATTAATTAATAATTTTAATAAATCTTATAAGAATCTTCATTTTACAATTTGTTTTAAATGTAATAAATTCTAAATATATTATGTGTATCTTTTAAAAATAATTAAAATTCTTTGTAAAAGATTTATACAAACCTATAATAATATTCATTTTAGTAATTGAATTCTGATTATCTTATTACATTTGTTTATCCATATTTACTCTGATTTTTTGAAGACATAAAATCACCGTACATTGCTAGTTTTAATTTAATTAATTTAAGCACTAAATTTAATTCTAAATTAATAATCTACTCACTTATATTTAAAAAGATAATATTAATACTGATTTAAAACTAATTATGAAAACTAAATTAAATTTATTTGCAAGAGATGAATTAAAAATATAGTTAAAAGATAAATAATGATGTTACATATTTTGTTTATTGTATTTTAAATTATATATTTTATTATGTAAAACACAATGCTTTGTGTTGTTAATCTTACATTGTGAAATTTGCTGTATCGCCGAGCTATCACTATATATCTATATCTATCTCTCTCTCTCTCTCTCTCTCTCTCTCTCTCTCTCTCTATATATATATATATATATATATAATAATGAGCCAATAATTAATAAATATAGTTTACAAAAATTGTGTTTATTGGCATAAATTAATATATATTTTTTAAAAGTATACAACACAACAATAGATTTAAAAATGTTTTAAATACAGTTCGTATTTGTATTAAAACATATTCACAATGCAAGATTAAGTTTAAACGGGAACAGTGGTTACTGGTCTCGAACCGGACTGTTTAGCCATGAGATATGCAGTCATAAAAGGATCCAATCCACCGTCCATAACATCTGAGATATCAGAGGTCTCGTAGCTCGTCCGTAGATCTTTAACCAACTTATACGGATGGAATACGTAGTTCCGTATCTGCTGACCCCATTCCGCCTTGACGATATCCCCTCTTATCTCTTTAATCTCAGCCGCCCGTTGCTCCTCCAGAATCACAAGTAGCTTCGACTTCAACAAGGCTATTGCTTTTATCTTGTTTTGTAGCTGGCTTCTCTCCTCTGCAGAACATAAACTTGATGATCTCTCTCTCTCTCTCTCTCCTCTCTCTCTCTCGCTCTCTCTCTCTCACACACACACCACACACACACAACACACACACCTGCACACCGAACAGCTATGCCAGTGGGAATGTGAGTAACTCGTACAGCAGTCTCGACTTTGTTCACATTCTGGCCACCTTTACCCCCGCTCTCATAGTGCTAATATCCAAGTCTGTCTCAGGAATATCTACTTCTATTTCGCTTTCTTCTAGCAATGGCATAACTTCCACCCCCGCAAAACTTGTCTGTGTAATTCAGTATAAATCTCTCTCTCTCTCTCCTCTCTCTCTCTCTCTCTCATATATATATATATATATATGCATATGCATATAAAGATATGTAGATATAATATACATCATATAAAAGTATATTTATATACATGCTTTACCTGCCGTAGGCCTTTAGAATTAAAAGGTGACTGTCTCACGAGCCTGTGCGTGCCCTTCTCTCCAGAAATGTAGCCATATGCATACCTGGTAAGGAAAAAAGACATATATACTTGTACGTATATACAGATGATTATAAAGTATGCTGTGTGTGTATACATATCATATGCAGATTTGATGGAGTATTTGCATACCTGCCTTCAATTTCGAGAGTGGCAGATTTGATCCCAGCTTCTTCCCCAGGAGAACTTTCCACCACTTTAGCTTTAAATCCTGACCTGGCTGCCCACCTCATGTACATTCGTAACAGCATTTCAGCCCAATCCTGTGCTGGACACACAGAAGTATAAGATAATAAGAGTGAGAGAGAGTTCTCATAGATAAATACGTAAATATAACTTGTTCAAGCTATCTATTTATCATTCTCTCTTTATATAGCATCTACACATGCAAACACATGTGTACGTGTGTGTGTACCTGAGCATCAGTTCCACCAGCTCCAGCAGCGATTATTACACGCACACCTTCTTTGTCATAAGTTCCAGAGAGGAGCTTGTTAAGTTGGAACTTGTCCAGCGAAGCATTAAGCCACGAGACAGTTTCTGAACCCTCCTGTTGCAAAGCAGCATCTGGAGAGTCCATCTCTTCTAACAGTTCCACAATGCACTGGCATCCTCAACCTGGTGAATATTCGCAAAATATAGCCACACACACACACATATATACATATATATCTGTGTGTGTGTTATTGTAGAAACAGTAGAAGTATCTAACCTTTCCAGACTCTCTCTCTCTCTCTCTCTCACACACACACACACACACACACACACCTTGGACTGAAAAGATTTGAGCAGATTGATATTATCCTTGATTTCATTGAGGTCGGAGAGGATTTTCTGTGCTTTTGGACGATCGTCCCAGAACCCGGATCACTTGCTTGGTTTTCAAGGTCAGACATAGCTGCTTGTTGGGCATTTATATCCGCAGAATCGAGCAACTGTTTAACACGAGCTGCCACATTCTCCACATCCTTTCTCAACCCATAAAACTCTGCAAATAATTAAATAAATAAATAAATGTATAAATAAAATACACACACACACACACAAAAATATTCAATACATACATCATAACATACACCGCTACGATACCTAGCTCTTTCGTGGGAGTGTTATCTGTAGTTGCACATACTCGAGCTCCCATTTTTCTGATCGAAATTAACCGAAATTTCGTACCAGGAAAGACACGCCGACAGAATCCCGCTACAGGGACTGGCGGATTGCACCGTTGATGAACAGGACCAGGCGCTATAGCCATCGCACTCCCCTGCAATGCGTCCATTTGAAGAACCCTAGGGTTCTTCCAAGTATACCGGATGCCGTTCATTCAAACTCATCTAACGGTCACGAGTACCCTAGAAACCAATTTGAATTAAGGGCAATTAAGTGGATTAAGGGTGGATAAGCTATGGCGACAGTGGTAGCAACGTCTACTGTACCTGTGCGTAGGATTCATGTGGAGAATTCGAAGAATGGATAATTCCTGTAGAATTCTGTACATGGCGGTCCAAAATGCAGAAGAATCTGGCAGCCGTGGCTATGGCAGCATCAATAGTGCTGTCTCATCCCTTTTCTTCGTGGGCAGCTACTGAATCGACGCCCTTTTAAAAGGGCAAGAGCCTATGGAGGTCGGATTGCTTGATGGGTCTGTATTTCGACCTGCATTTTTCAATTTGTTGGTTTTTAAGTTATTGTTTTTCTTTTTGAAGGAAAATCCGGCCCTGTCCATTGGATATAAATCCCAATGTGTCTCTACTTCTACGAAGTACGGTGTTGCTTCTGCTCTCCCTTGGGTCATACCCAACAAAGATGTCAAGCCAATTGAGGTATAATATATGTATATAATATATATGTTTAAGTTATAAATAATGTGTATAGACACACACACACACACACACACACACACACACACACACACACACACACACACACACATATATATATATATATATATATAATATATATATATATATATATATATATATTCTTGTGTTTCTTACATGAACTCTAGTTTCACTTCTTCAGAGAATTGAGAAAGCGATTAAGTCCACTGAGAAGAACCCGACCGTTTTAGAAAAGAAGCATTTAGACAATGGTAAGTGTTGTGTGTGTGTAGAGAGAGAGAGAGAGTATAGTTTTTCTATATGGTGCAATTCATGAAATCCATTATAGAGATTAATACCCTTCATACTTAAACTTCAGTGTGTGTGTGTGTATGTGTGTGTGTATCCTTATGCATCATATAGTGTAAGTATCGAATACGATTTGGAAGGTTAAAACTTGCTGTAGTTCTTTCATACTTACATGTATATACATAGGCAATATATATAGAACTTACTCAACAACGCAACTCTTTGCGTGCGTAAATGAGGCCATATCTTCGTATGTATTGTAGAATACTACTCAGTTTATACTTAACAGGTTAAACAAACTATTCTATTAAAGACACAACTTAAAAGACATACCTATATCATTATACCAAGTTGATATATGAAAACTATATTTGTGTATATAAGTACGTGCGTGTGTGATATGAATGCAGGTGGGGATTACTTACTGGCAGAAGTGGATGGTTTCCTTGGACGCGACTTAGTGGAGTTCCTTGTGAAGGGAGACACTGTGACATACAGATCAATGGCCAAGAATGTAAAGTACATTTACCCTCTCACCACTCCTTTGACAGACTTTGGAAGGCAACAGAAGAGAATAAGTTCTCTAGAATCTGAGCTCGGTTGGACGCCTCCTGGATTCCAAGGGTTTCCCACAGATACCGACTATATTGAAGAGTAGTAGAGGTATGCACATGTGTGTGTGCGTGTGCGTGTGTGTGTTATGGTTACTATAGTTCTTCTCGTGTATAGGGCTACATTCATATAGTGTACGCATACACACACACCGCGTGTTCAACAGGAGTCCATACGAGTCAAAGAAGTCATGAGTCATTTAATTATTAATAATTTTTAATATTAAGTAAAACATATAGTGTACACATACACACACATACCGCGTGTTCAACAGAGTCCATACGAGTCAAAAAAGTCATGGGTCATTTAATTATTAATAATTTTTAATATTAATTTAAGTTTAGATTTCAAACACATGTTGTTCTCCGAGGGAATATTTGGAATCCAGGTAGCCGTTGACCCTTTTTTTTAAGCATATTCGCGTCCTTGTTTTTTGTGTGAGATATTTGCATATATATTAAAATAAATATATAGATATTATTTATATATATATTAATACACACACATAGAAATGACGTATAAACTACACATAGTTAAAATGGGACCAACATAATAATAATTAACAAATAATTAAACTTTAATAACATCAGGAAAATCTGATATGTATTCGAAAACTTCTAAAACATGTCAAGTCTAGCAAATACACCCAAGCCAGGTATGAAACTCCACATTGTATAATTAATTAAAAAATCTATAGACACGTGTCAATAGTCAATCACTTTAAACCTTTCTTCTTATGGGACCAATCACAAAAAAATATTGTTGTTTGTATTATAAAATATCTCGAAGAAAACAAATTAAGTCCCACACACACGCACACACACATATGTGTGTGTTGGTATAATCCAGATACCACCTGAGGGTTAGTAATCTTAACCCTAATTAGTACCGTATACAATGATGACGCGTGCACACGAAAATTGTGCAACTTCGAAATTTGAAAACGGCATATGCCATGCGTTTTAGGCAAGTCACCAGTCCGCACGCTTTTTTCGAAAGCACCTTTGGCGCCCGCGGGAATCTCATTAATTAACCTAAACCCACGCATATACCCTCGCCCAACGGCTCCCTCGCCACGTGGGAGACACGTGTCGCGGTGGGATCTAGGTTTGCCTCCGGTTTAGGGTTTATGGCCCCACTGTGAATGTGCTGTATGCTGTGTGTTCGTCCGAGGTCTTGTAGATTGAGTCAGTTTCCGTCTCCAGTGGGGAAACCTATGGATTCTTTGCCACGAAAGATCCCGTCCGGAACAGACGAATCACGTTTTTAAGGTCGTCCTGGAGCTCACACTCTCTGTATGTGGTGTTGTATACTGAACAGAGCTTTCCGGTTAGTTAGTGAGTCGGTTCATTTCTTGTTGATCGGTCCGTGTCGAGTACGGGTAATCACGCCGGTGTTGTGAGCTGACCGTTTTCTAAGATGGGTGACGAAGGAATGATGAAGAAGAAGAGTTTCAGCTGCTTCTCTGTGAAAAATACAGACATGGGCAGCTCGATCTTCACGGACACAGTCTCGGACACGACTTCGGACTCTGGCAATGAGGATCTCTTCATTCACAGCAGCAGTGGGAACTCCAGTTCGAGGCCGAGCTTAAGCATCTCATCAACTGGGAATGACTCGAGGTGCCTGCTGTCGTTTCGTGTTCAGACTGCTGGGATTTGCACCCTGGCGGCTTCTGAGGACAGGCTCTACACAGGCTCTGAAGATGGCCTCATATATGCATTCCGTCTTGCCGATCTCAAGGAGACAGACCGTTTCGGAACCAACAGTAACGGTTCTGTGAAGTCCATAGTAGTTCGAGGGACAGACATTTTCAGTGCCCACCAGGATACTAAAGTCCGAGCATGGAAGGCGCCTTCCCACCGTCTCTCTGCCACTCTTCCTGGCGTCCGGGACTATGTCGCCTCGGCTGTTCTCCAGAGGAACCGACAGGTCCGGAGACACAAGAGGTGTCACTGGAACCAGCACTTTGATACTGTCTCCTGTCTTGCTGTCGACGATCGGGTTGATTCTCTACTCGGGTTCATGGGATCGGACGCTTAAAGCATGGCGGCTGAGGGACTTCCGATGCATTCAATCTGTCGATGCGCATACTGATGCCATTAATGCCGTTGCTGTCTCCAATGGGTTCGTGTTCTCTTGTTCGCGGATTCCACAGTGAAGATCTGGAGGAGAGAGTTTAACAATCTGGGGTGTCTCCTCCTTGAATGCCGGTAGCCCTGTCAACTGCATCGGACTGAGTGGGAACTGGGTGTATGTCGGATGCGGAGACGGACGTGTCCGTGTCTGGATGGTGTTCAGTGTTGAAGATGAGCTCGAGCTGGAGTCCGACGGCGAATACAAGGTGATGACTGAGGAGTTTCCGGCTCTCACTGGGCATTCCATGTCCGTGCTGTGTGTTTCAACTGCTGAGGATGTGGTGTGCACTGGATCGGCGGATCGAACCATTCGGGTCTGGAGGAGGAGGATGGTGCACACTCTTGCATTTGTGTGTTGAACGAGTTTCATAGCCGTGTCCGGTGAAGAGTGATGGTGAGTCTGGATGTCATGACGGGTGTATCGTGTACAGTGGCGGATTAGATGGGTTTCTCAAGGTCTGGTGGGTTTCTCTCGGTGGTAATGGTAAAGCTAGGATCATGGAGAGTCCTTGCTCTGTCTTAGAGAGTTTCAGAGTCTAAGTTTTTTATGTTTAGTGATTGATTCAAAGATTAAGTTCTTAATGTTATTAGAGAACACGTAGCTAGAAGTATGTATGGCACAGACTTGTGATCAGCCACCAAAACTCTCTCAGAAACTCTAGCAGCAGTCACGGAATCCTGCTGTGTCCGGCAAGCCGAGAGCAGAGCTACCCATGCAACATAACTCGAGCTGCACTTCTCTATAACCTGCTCAGCGCTCTCCAGCCAGCCGGCTCTCCCAGCAGATCAACAAGGCAACTGTAATGCTCCTCTCTGGGGCTGAAACCGTACTCGGACACCATCGTAGCAAAACAAGCAATCCCCGTCTCAAGCATTCCGGCACGACTACAGGCATATCAGTGCGAGGAACACTCCCTCCTCACCTCGAACACCTTCAATCTCCTGCTGGTGCAGCATCCCAAACGCCTCATTTGCATCTCCATGCAAGGAAAGGGTAGTGATCAACGCCGTGTAAGCAGAGCTCCCGCGAACTCGAAGCTCCTTAAACAACGAAACTGCCTTGTCAATCTCTCCGCACCTCCCGTACACTCCGACGAGCTTGCTTCCCAGAGCCTCGTCGACCTCAAACCCACTCTTCTCGATCAAAGTATGCATTCTCTCTGCATCCTCCACAGACGAGCACCCCCGAGAACAGTAACGAAAGTCGACTTGTTCCCCTCTACATCCATCTCCGTACAGCTCGAGAGCTTCACAGAACAACCCTTGGTGTACATACACGTATCATCGTGTTCCACGATATGAATCCCTCTCAGCCCCATCAAAGACCTCCTGGCCTCCCCGACGCTCCCGCACCGACCGTACATGTCGATCAGCGAGTTCATAACAGAGACACTGGATATCCTCCACGCACTGCATGTTCATGCACCGTACGTCCCTGGCCGAGCTCTCTACACGCACCGAGAGCGTTCAGAAACGTGACCTCGTCGTGCTCCACGTCCATCTTATAGTAAAACACAAGAGCTTCTTCGTGGCTACCGTACTCGTTACATCCTCCAATGATGGCATTCCATGAGCACACATTCTTCTGCTTCATCCCCATAAACACACCTCTTGCATCATCCAAGCTCCCACACTTGATATACATCTTAATCACTGCATTACCCAGAACACCCTCTGGAGTAAACCCCTCGGATAAAACACGAAAGTGTACTGCTCGACCATCCGGTAAAACTCCCCGCAACGAGCAGACCTCCAGCACGCTTACGTATGTGACTTCATCCAGCTTCACTCCTCAAGCTCCATCCTGTGGTAAAGCTCAAAAGCCTCGTTGGCTCTCCCTTGTTCCACGTATCCCGTCATCATTGTCGTCCAGCAAACAGTGCTTCTCCTTCCCATCCTGTCAAAGATCGCCTTTGCAGTATCCAGAATCCCGCACTTCCCGTACATATTCACCAGGGCAGTCTCTATCTGCAGTGGAGAACTGTTAGAAACTCTCAGGTAAACTCTACAAACTCACCCTGGTTCATCAAGACTCTCTTGAACAACACGGGCGTGGAGAGAGTTAAGAAGCTCAGGAACGCAGCACGCACCGATCAACGTCGTGTAAGTGACTTTGTTCGGCTTGATGCATTCCCAGACCATTTTCTTGTATATATCCAGAGCTTCACGGTTGCATCCGTGACGGACATACGTGGCTATCATGACGTTCCATGTTATCACGTTCATGCTCGCATACCGTCGAAAACACTCTCCGTCAGGCTACCGCATTTGCCGTACGTGTCTATGAGTGCCGTACCAATGACTAAGTTAGACCCCAAGTTGGCACAAGAATTAAGGCGTGGAGTTTTACTTCCGAGTCGCTATTACATGCATTCACCAAGGCTGAAAACGTGCTCACATCCGGTTCCATGTCCATTTTAGCTGCATTTACATACAAATATTACACATATATGTATTACTCTTAAGCGTGTGTGCGTGTGTGTGTGAGAGAGCATAGTAAATACCACACATATGTATATCTTAAGTCTGTGTGTCTTGAATGTGCGTGTGTGTGTGTGTGTGTGAGAGAGAGAGAGAGAGAGAGAGAGAGAGTACATAGTAAATACCAAACAGCTTAAGCGTGTGTGTGTGTGTGTGAGAGAGAGAGAGAGAGAGTACATAGTAAATACCACACATATGTATACTCTTAAGTGTGTGTGTGTGAGAGAGAGAGAGAGAGTAGATAGTAAATACCACACATATGTATACTCTTAAGTGTGCGTGTGTGTGTGTATGTGACAGAGAGAGAGAGTACATAGTAAATACCAAACAACTTAAGTGCGTGTGTGGATATGTGTGTGTGTGTGAGAGAGAGAGAGAGAGAGCAACTTAAGTGTGTGTGTGTGTGTGTGGAGAGAGAGAGAGAGAGTAGAGTAAATATCACACATACGTATACTCTTGTGTGTGTGTGGTGTGTGTGTGTGTGTGTGTGGTGTGAGAGAGAGAGAGAGAGTACATAGTAAATACCACACATAAGTACTCTTAAGTGTGTGTGTGTGTGTGTGAGAGAGAGAGAGAGAGAGTACATAGTAAATACCACACATACGTATACTCTTAAGTGTGGTGTGTGTGAGAGAGAGACAGAGACAGAGAGACAGAGAGAGAGAGAGAGAGAGAGAGAGTACATAGTAAATACCAAATAACTGAAGCGCCAGGGGCCTTGAGCATTCTTTGTGTAAGCAGATATCATGGCATTCCATGTAACAGTGTTTCGGTGTTTCATCTCATCGAACAGCGTCCTGGCAGAGCCTGTGCATCCACATTTGCCATACATATCAATCAATGCAGTCGCTAAAACAACATTGATATCTTCTAAGCTCGCAGTTATCCGATTGTGTATCCTCTTTCCGGTTTGCAAGCACCCAAGACCGTGCATGCGATATAAGACTCACAAAGGTGGCTGAATTCGGCTTAACACCTGCTAATCCACACTTAAGCATATATACACGCACACAGTAGATATGCTTGCCTTCCAAGTCCATTCTCTCGAGCAGATTAATAGCCTCAGTGTAATGCCCATTATGGGCATTTGCTGCGATCATGATGGTCCATGAGAAACATTCTTTGTGGGAATCCGATCGAATGCCTGAGAAATACCCAACAAAGAAAAATGTAAAGAAATCAAATACACACACGCACGCACGCACCTGTCTGGCATCGTGGATACTCCCGCACTTCCCATACATTTCCACAATGCAGTTAGCAATGAATGTGCCTGTGTCGTTGCCTGTTGAGGCAATTCGAGAATGTAACTTTTGGCATTTGCCAGTGACTTTGTGATACCGCATTGTTTGAGAAGTGAAGCGTAGTTACTTGGATTTGCATCTCCAAGAGCCCGTGAAGATGGATAACTTGCAGCTTCTGTGTATGTATTTGAGCGCAGTTCTCTGAGTGTTGCTTCTGTGTGGTGACGCCTTCTTCTGATGATCATATGAATTAAAAAATCGTAAGGATGTTGAATATATAGTCTATTACACACCATATATGAACAGAAGAGTAAAATGCATCACAATTGGCTCTCGTGGCCTAATGGATAAGGCATTTGACTTCTAATCAAAGGATTGTGGGTTCGAGTCCCACCGAGAGTGGGCATTTTTTTGGGTAAGGTTACGCTTACATAAGTATATTCTAAGAATCTTAGATATCTCTTTTTCATTTTTTTCATTTGATACTTAATTATAAGGAAACCGCGTAAATTTACATGTGGTTATCTCACTATGAAATTTAAATATTTCTTTTACTTAGTGATAGTACTACGTATTAAGATTTAAATTGTAATATCTGCAGTTAAGTTTATAATTTTTATTATTAATATTAGACCCTAAATTTGATGGTCAAGATCAAATCATTTTCAACCGTTGATAGGCTCACCACACTCACAATATTTACAATTATTAATGTTGCTCTTGCTTCACCGTGTAAAAGGTATTAATAATTTTAATTTTTAATAAGGATAAAAAACTTTAACACTTAATTAATTATAACTAAATAAAAAGTTTGCACTTACAAATTCAATTTTAATTGAAGTATTTGATTTACTTTCACTTTAATGTATTATGTATCGGTATCATGTGTGTGTACACAATTTATTTATTTTTATTTTCAATTATCTTTTCACTCACACATACACACAACCTACATAATAAATATATGTAATTAAATATAAAATACATTATTTATGCATTTACACAATAATTTCATTATGCACATTAATAAGTTGTTGTATAATATTAAACTGATTCTTATAACAAAGCTCTTGTAATTATTTATTTAAATAATTTAAATAACACTTAAAATAATAAAATGTTCCTCTTTAATCTTTATAAATCTAATGTAATATATTTTTATAATTCCAAATAATATAATAACACTTATTTTCATTTTATGTTTAATAATAACAACAATGTTTCGTGAGTTAAATTATATGGCGTTTTTATAATAATAATAAAGTAAAACTTTATAAGTGATAACAAAATTTTAGGGTTTATGTTTAAAATTTCATGTGCGTAATAAAGTTAATACATTATAAGATTTCAACCACAAGCTCAAATAAAAGGAAGTGAGAACTGAATAAATATGACCTTTTAAAATAATAATAAATTAAAAATTTAAATACTTGTACTCATGATTAATGTATTAAAAGTTTTAAAAATAAACTCTTATTCTTAAACACACACATAAGACTCATATAAATAAAATTTATTAATAAAATCCTATAATAAACTATTACATAAATTAAACTTTAATAATAATTATTAATTTTAGTTAAATATATGTTGTACAACAATTACATTATAGTTTCATCCATATTCAAAAAATAAGTATTAAAAAATATTTATAAAAGAAAAGTAATATATATATACAAATTAAGGTAAAAAATATATATTTTATACTTATTAAGTATTTCTGTTTGTATATATCTTAATTATATCTTTATTCATTTCTTGTAACAAATTTAATTTAGTCATCATAATTACTTTTAATGATTAAATTAATATCAATTTTATATGTTTAAATCTAAGTGAATAAATTATTATTCAAAGTGAAATATTTCTTTGATTTATTTAAATTAAAGTATGGTGATTGACCGACTTTTAAAATTCATAACAAATGTGAGAAATGAACATAACAAAGTAATAAATTTAAGAATTTAATAAATCTTTACATGTTTTATATAAATCTTTTATATAATTTTAAAGAAGATAGACATAGAATTACATTTTAAACCATTTCAAAATAATTTAAAAATGATTATAATTAAGATTCTATTAGTTATTAAATTTTAATTTATTGTATTTATTTGTCTTATAATAAAAGACCATCGAGATATAAATTTTAATAATTTTACACATATCCTCCTTTTTTAACTAAAAAAAATCACAAAAAAACCAATTAATTTTAATTGGTGATGCACAATTAGTAAGAACTGACATTGTATATAATATTTAATAAAAATATTATAGCTAATATCATTATAAAAATTTATGTAAAACTCCTTTGTATAATATACGATGTTTTATTGTTTTAGTACTTAAATAATATAAATTGTATTTACATTAATTATTTCTTTTTATATATCTAAAATGATTTTTACCTTAAATTATAATAACAACAATCATTTTGTTTAAGAAGGAGATTGTAATTAAGAAGTTGTTTAAAATAAATTGTTGAGTGTTCAAGGTTAAATGCATTATAAGTAATATTTTGTATTACAGGTAATAATCATAATTTAAACATTTTTTTAATTATTGATTATTTAAAATGCCTCAGATTTAATCATGCGTTAAGGGAATCTTCAATATACATACATACATACATATATAATATAGAGAGAGAGAGAGAGTAATTACAACGAAACCGCTTTATACATACATACACATGCTCTAAGTATTCATGTCTTCACACACACACGCACGCACGCACGCTAAGTCTTCATAATGAGATGTCTAAGCTGCTCAAGAAGCTGAGGGTGGAGCTGGAAGGCCTATTAAGAACATCATCCTCGATGCTAGGATTAGATGCAAACAGTGCTTTAGCAACTTGAGAGTCCCTGGATTCTGGCTGTTAAATGCAGCTATGCCCACAACAGGCTCTTTACCCACGTTAAGCTGGAAATGAACAAGTCCCTTGGGAATACAAATATCTCACCAGGTTGTACTGTCTGTGAGAAGAGCTTGTTATCCCCTGTTTGTCATAAACCCAACGTAAACCGTCCCTAAACAATAACACCACTTAATTCTCTCTCTCTCTCTCCTCTCTCTACATTATATATATTATATATATGTGTGTGTGTGTGTGTGTGTGTGTGTGTGTGTGTGTGTGAGAGAGAGAGAGAGAGAGAGAGAGAGAGAGTATGGATGTGTGATATAGATAGTAAATATAATACATCTCTTTCTCGTAAGCATAAAAATAACTTCTTTAAACACACTCATGTGCTTCTTTATTTATAGAAGATAATATAATATATATTATATAAAAGAAGTGAGTACACACCTTGTTGAACAAGAGAAGCTCTGTAGCACGGGATGAACATGAGGCGGGTTCAATCCACCAACAGCCAAATCAAGACGACTTAATGAAACCCCCAGAGTGTTGATCCCAGGAAAACTTAATACATTGGCCGGTGTAACAGCTGACTTTAGCACATTGCTTGTATTACCTAGTTAACATGAAATAAGCGTGCGTGCGTGTGTGTGTACACATACACATATTATACATACACCTGGTTTGCTCAACAGAGAAGACTTGAAATCCTGGGGATTAACATGATCTGGAGGTTTACAAACAAACCCATTTACAAATAATTTACTACTAGTGTCCCTTACACAGAAGTCTTGTAATGGATCTTCATCAGATGCATTTGTATGTACAAAGAAAAACAACAATGCTGCTACTAATAAAATTGACGCTCCATATCCAGCCTGACTAACTTAACCCTTACTCAAATACCATCTATCAGAAATGATTTTAAGGGATTTACTTACAATTAAACAATATATAGTATCGAACTTATGTTATATCTCACCTTCAAGAACTCCTGACAGAAACAGCTGGACAGCGTTCACTGCGTGGAGTTCCACGTCATCCAAAGTCGTGTTATTCTTCTTAAGTATGCCTTTTGAAACCTGATTAAACAAAATATGCATTAAGTAATATATATATATATATATATATATATATAATATATGTAGAGAGAGAGAGAGATACCTAAAAGAATGATCTCCTCCTTCGATGATATGAAGACAAGTCTTTGATGACATTTTTAAAGACGCTGTCAAGCTTTTCTAGTGGACACATTGTGTCTTTAGTCCCCTATAAAGCAAACATAAATATTATATTGATGTGTTAATTAACATATATACTTAATTTAATAGTTTACCTGGACAAACATCACGGGAACTTGAAGATCAAGTAAAGTCTGGTCTCGGAGTGCTCCATTGGTCCCCTGTACGTTGATAACATATCATAAACATACGTGTGTGTGTGTGTGTGTGTGTGTAAGTCTCTTCTTAACATACGCATATATACGCATGAGCTTAACCTTCAGTGGATATCCAAGACAGACAACTGCAGCTATGTGATGAGTAGTGTCTTTTGCAGCAACCATGCAGCTGACCCTGTTTAAATAGGCATAAACAGTGTGTAGTGTGTGTGTACACACACACACACATATATATAATATATAGAGAGAGAGAGAGAGAGAATATATACAGTTTAAACTAACCGTGAACCCATGGATTTTCCTATTAGAACAACAGGATGCCCTGGATATTCTTTGTAGCTTTCTCCACTTGCTGAATATGGAAATCAACAAGCTTTCTGCCTTGGGTGGTGCACTCTTCTTTTTCCCAGCAATGTCTGAAATAAACTCAATTGAAAACACAATTTGAGTGTTTTATATCAATAATACAGATTTAGAAATAAGAGATACAAAGACAAACGAAGATAACATACACATACATCTGGAAAATATAACTCAATATCATAAAGAGCTCAATCCAGTTCCACAAAATGTTGCAAAACTGACTAAATTATAAATCATAAAACATTCTTGTTATACTTGTTGTAAACATCCGTTACATTATTCTTTATATTGCATATGAATATACATAGTAACCTTCACAAGTGTGACGTTTAAACATTTCCCTGTTGTATGATGTATTTATATTAACACCACACACACACACACATTATAAAGCTCCACAAAACTAGTTTAATTGTTTTTTATCATCATGCGTAAATCATTACACTTCAAACATGTCAATTTTAGACATTTCCCTGTTGTAAGTTGTACACACACACATACACACACACACACACACGCTTAACATGTTCTTACAAGGATAATCGAAAGTGATGACTTCCACCGCATTTGTGGCTGTTTCCAAGAGATTTTTCCATCTGCAAAATGTATATGCATAATATATATATATATATATATATATATATATATATATAGAGAGAGAGAGAGAGAGAGAGAAGAGAGAGAGAGAGAGAGAGTTAAAGGGCAGAAGGGTATACAATCGTTTGGAAATGACCCAGAGAGTTTATTGTGTACATATATAAACCTGATCATCCATTCTGAAGACGAAGGCGCACCAGCTCCATGGGCAAAAATCAATAGTGGCCTCTTCTTCTCAACTCGAGGCCGCTTTGACTCCCTCTCCATGCGAAAAAACAAGGGTATAGGGTTTTACAAAGGGCAAAAAGGGCATTCCAGCCCTAATAACAGAGGATATAAGGGTACCACATTGTTCTCCACGATCGGCAGAAATTTAATATATATATAAATTTAATTACTAAAACTATGGAAACGAAACGAATAAAGAATAAATTAAAAATTAAATGATCATGTTAACCCTTTGATAAGTATAAGAATATATATTTGTTTTTAATAAATAATTCTTTATGTAATTAATGTACAAAAATGTATTATTAAATTTTAAAAAATGTAATTTTAAATTTTAATTCATGTGATAATATATGTATAAATTCACACACATTATCATGTGTATGTCGATTGCATATATGCACACATTATATATGTGTTAACACACAGTTGGATAACATGTGTCATTACCTTGAATAAAAGGTAAAGTGTATTTTTATTATTTCTTTTAGATAAATATGCAATTAAATTCATTATAATTTGCAATTATACATTAACCTTTATTAGAAAAAATTAATTAATTTGAATTCAATTCAAATAAGTGTAATACAACAATACATTTATTAGATTTATATTTTAATTATTATTTAAGAGTTGTGTTATGTTCAATCCATTATTAAATAAAGTTTGTACAGTTTCTTATTAAAGTATTTTAAACAATGGTTAAAACCTTAATCTTTTTTTATAATAAGTTAGATGAGTTTTTTATAAACTAAATAATAAATTTAGTCCATAAAAATAAAAAATTCTTTATTATTATATAAAAATAAAATTAAAACTTTTTCAAATGAAAAAATCCTTTTTATAATAAATTTAGTGGCAATTTAACTCTTAAAATAAAAAACTAAACAAAAATAAATTTGCTTTAAAAAAATTTAAACAAAACTCTTAAAAAAAATTATAAAACTTTTCTTAAATGTAAATTAAAAATTAAACACTAAATAAATTAAAAACTAAATAAAATTATTAAACAAAATAAAACTTAATCATTCTAATTAATACTTTTATTGTGTAATATAATGTTAATTTTATTAATAGTTGACATATCTTCTTATTATTCTTTTAATTATATAAATTTAAACACAATTTTTAATATCAATCATCATTAACTTTGATATATTACATATGTTAAGATTATAATACATTTGTATTAAATATATATATCTTTTATATTAATTATTTTATTGTTGAAGTAATATAATTTTAATTAAGAACGTATATTTTTAACTTGGTCTTATATTTTTCAAGGTGTAGACATAAATTTACATTTGTAAAATCTTTATTACATTTTTAAAAATTAAATTAATTTTCACTTTCAATACCTTTTAAATTATTTATATAATAATCATCATATGTGTGTATACAAGTTTTTAATCTTTTATTTTTAATTGTTTTTACATTAACAACAAACAACATAACACAATAAATATATGTAATACAAAATACATTACTTATCATGTATTTAATTTAATGCACTTAATAATTTGTTTAAGAATTTTTTAATTATAATCTCTCTCATCTTCTCTTCAAATAAAAAACAATTGTTATATATTATAACACAATCATTTTTAATATAAAAAATTAATATGATATATAATTATTTATTATAGTTACATATTATTATAGTAATGTTATATTAACTACATTTGTAATAATATATGATTAAGTTTATTGTTTTATTACTTAAAATACAAATATATTTGTGTTACATATAATATGTTCATACTTAAATAATATCAATCAATATATCATGCATTACCCAATTAAAATTTATTATCCTTTTGCTTTTCTAATTAAGGATAATATTTTATATTTACTAATAAAATTATTGAAATTCATATCTTAATCATTGTCTTTTACTAAGTTTTTCTTTAATTATAATATAAATAAATATAATAAACTACAATTTAATAACTAATAATTTTAATAAATTTTTTAAGATCTAAGAATCTTATTTATAATGATTTTAAAAATTGTTTTAAAAGATTAAAAATGTATTAAATATATATGCATCTTTTAAAAGCATATAAAAGATTTATTATACAAAACTATAAAAAATTCATTTTAACATTGAATTCCTTAATAGTTTATTACGTTTGTTTCTTTATGTATATTATTATGAATTATATATAAATCATCATACTTTAGTTTAAATAAATTAAAGAGTAAATTTAATTTAGAATAATATAATATCAATGCTAATTTATTCACAAACTAGTTGTGAAGACTAAATTAAATTATTTACAAGTGATGAATATAATATAATTAAATCATAATGTAATAAAATATTATTACATGTAATATTTTTTATATAATGAATCAGAATGAATTTTATAAAAGTGCAACATTAATAAATTTTTAAAGTTTTAATTATTGTTTAAATTATTTAGTAAGGAAGTGCAAAAGTTTTATGTTAATGATAAATTAAATAAAATATAATAATTTATGAAAAAATAAAGTATAAATACAAAAAAAGATATTGTATTATACCTTATATTATATTTATTTGAACCAAATTTAAATTTATGAATAACAGAAACAATTAAAGTCTTTATTTAATGTTAAAGGTTAATTTATGAATTCAACTTTTATGTTGAAATTATAATAAATTTAATTAATATATTTACTTAAAAATAATAATGTAAAAATATATTTTCACTTTTGTTACACACACAAATAAGTGAGTTAAATACATATATAATGTGTGCATATATGTTACGAAAATTGATATTCTAAAAAGATAACACAATATAGAAAAACATATGAATATATAAATTAATGTGCATGTGCATTTATATTAAACTTTAAAAGTAAAGTTTTTATTTAATATATTTTTGTACATTAGTTACATCATAATTTTCTTCTATATCCAAAAAAATAATACTAAATTATTTATAAAAAGGAACTTATATATATAATAAATTAAGGTAATAAGAAATATATATTCTTGTACTTAAAAACATAATTTACTTTTTAATTATAGTTTTCTCTTGTAAACAAATTTAATTTATAATTAGTGATAAATTAATATAATATTATATGTTCAAATCTAGTTTTATTTAAAATTAAATTTAGTCTTTAATTTATTTAAATTAAAATATGATGACTTACATTTTTTTTTAAAAAAAATCATAATAAATATGGAAAAACAAACATAATGAGATAATAAATTCAATGATTAAAATAAAATCTTTAAACATTTTGTATAAATCTTTTATAAAGCTCTTTTCTTTAAAAGATACACATAGTATATTTAAAATTGAATATGTTTTAATCTTTTTAAAATAAATTGTAAAATGATTATAAATAAGGATTTGTTAAAATTAATAATTATTTAAATTTAGTTTATTGTATATATTTGTATTAGTATTAAGGAAGAAACTTATTGATTTTTAAAAATATAAAAATATTTTTTTTTCTTAATTAGAAAAATAAAATGCTAATTTTAACTAAATACACCTCAAATATACAATATTTAAAAGATACTATAATTTAATATATTTTATATTGAAACAATAAAAATAATCATATAGTATCACAAATTATGTAATGATAATTAACTATAAACACACACACACACACACACACACACACACATTCTAAACATACCGGCTGCCTGATTATTTATGTTCAAATTCATTTCTGTTAACTCATAATTAAATCTAGAATAATTTAATACTTAAGAAAAATATTTCTTAAAATATTTAACTTATTAATTATGATACGAATTTTAAATTACATATTCAAATACAGACTATTTAAAATAAAAATTCTAAAACATCATATTTTACTTCGGAAAATATCAAATTCTACTTTAAAAATATTAAATATATTAAAAAATGCTTCTTAACATTCAAATCTAATAAATATATATATGCATATTTCATGTTAAGTATATAACGTGTGGTGTATTAAATTGAATACACTTACACACATTTAACTCTCTATTATATTATGTTATATATATATGTGTGTGTGTGTGTGTGTGTGTGTGTAATACAGTATTTAATGAACGACACGACTTTGGGTGACGTGGAACTTCGTGCAGTGAATGCTGTCCAGCTGCTGTTCTTGTCGGGTGTTGTTTACTACATAGTATTTAACCCATAATTAACAACATAATTATAAAGTTTTAGTATAATAACTTGACTAACTAAAGTCATTTCTGACGGATGGTATTTGAGTAAGGGTTAAGTTAGTTAGGCTAGATATGGAGCGTCACATTTTATTAGTCGCAGTATTGTTGATCTTCTTTGTAAATACAAATGCATCTGATGAGGATCCATTACAAGACTTCTGTGTAAGGGACGCTAGTAGCACACTATTTGTAAATGGGTTTGTTTGTAAACCTCCAGATCATGTTAAACCCGAGGATTTCAAGTCTTCCTTGTTGAGAAAACCAGGTATGTATTATATATATATATATATATATATATATATAATGTGTGTGTGTGTGTGTGTGTGTGTGTGTGTCTCTCTCTCTCTCTCTCTCTCTCTCTCTCTATATATATTATATATATATAGAGAGAGAGAGAGAGAGAGAGAGAGAGAGAGAGATAGAGAGAGAGAGATGATGATGTATGATGTATGATGTATGTTAACTAGGTAATACAAGCAATGTGCTAAAGTCAGCTGTTACACCGGCCAATGTATTAAGTTTTCCTGGGATCAACACTCTGGGAGTTTCATTAAGTCGTCTTGATTTGGCTGTTGGTGGATTGAACCCACCTCATGTTCATCCCCGTGCTACAGAGCTTCTCTATGTTCAACAAGGTGTGTACTCAAATCTTTCATATATATTTACACACCCATATACATGTAAATGTTCTCTCTCTCTCTCTCTCTCTCTCTCTCTCTCTTCTCTCTCACTCACACACACACACACACACACAAGAGTAAGTGGTGTTTTTTTCATATGATTTATCTTCTATGTATATATAAGTAACTAGCACATGAGTGTGTGTGTGTGTGTGTAAAGAAGTGATTTATGCTTACGAGAGAGGTATCACACACCCATATACGTGTAGACTCTCTCTCTCTCTCTCTCGCACACACACACCACACACACATATATATATATATATATAGAAAGAGATAGAGAGTTAAGTGGTGTTATTGTTTAGGGACGGTATACGTCGGGTTTATGACAACAGGGGATAACAAGCTCTTCTCACAGACAGTACAACCTGGTGAAATATTTGTCTTCCCAAGGGGACTTGTTCATTTCCAGCTTAACGTGGGTAAAGAGCCTGTTGTGGGCATAGCTGCATTTAACAGCCAGAATCCAGGGACTTCTCAAGTTGCTAAAGCACTGTTTGCATCTAATCCTAGCATCGAGGATGATGTTCTTAATAAGGCCTTCCAGCTCCACCCTCAGCTTCTTGAGCAGCTTAGACACCTCATTATGAAGACTTAGCGTGCGTGCGTGCATGTGTGTGTGTGAAGACATGAATACTTAGTGCATGTGTATGTATAAGGAAAGCAGATATCCAAGGTTTCAATGTAATTACCCTCTCTCTCTATTAATTTGCTAATGCAAGAGTAACAGGTCTTAAGATATTATATGTATGTGTGTGTACATGGGTGTATGCACGTGAGCACACACATACTCACGTACACAAGGCTCGTATAAACAAGTAAATAGACTTGTCCAGCTTCAAACGTGTCTCCTGCTATGAAAGACATGTCAAGTGTCTACACAGCAACTTAAGTATATTGACAAGAAACCCCACACACACATGCTGCAAGTCTTATATATAGATATAGTAACTATAGTGTGTACATACGTATTGTGTGTGTATGTGGGTGTACGTGTGTGATTTAATGTTTTTAATGTTTTGCTTATTCCAGGAAGAGAACTTGGATTTGATGATTAAGAGCTCACTTACTACTAAGCAGGATACAGTTTGCCTTGCAACTGTTCCCAAGGTACTCTCTCTCTCTCTCTACACACACACACACACACACACATTCAAAATTATATATTTAACATGATATATGCATGTGTTTGTATGAAGTTAAAGATGCATATATATATTTATACAGATACTCACAACTTAATAAGTCAAAAGGAAAAGGAAAAGCATGGATTGTTATATATTTTATATACATGTTGGCCACACACACTCACGCATCTTCATGTAAAACTACATATACGATACATTAAGTGTGTATACTATACATACACACTTTGGTATAATTGTTATATATATATATATATATATATAGAGAGAGAGAGAGAGAGAGAGAGAGAGAGAGAGAGAGAGAGAGAGAGAGAGACTACGGAGTTAATTCGTCGTTTATATAGATTTTGTGATCAGATATCTGGAACATGGGTCTGTAGTAACGATTCCAGGTGCGTACAATTCTCTTATATATATTTGTATATACTATTGTGTGTGTGTGAGTTCGTGCGTGTGTGTATAACGTTTGTATGTATGTATAACGTCGTGTTGTGCCTCATATCTCTTGTGAGTGTATACGAGTATGTATTTCTGTTTATCTTGAGTAATTAGTTTAAAAGATCTTGACAAATTACGTGCACATAAAGTAATAAATATCCATCTTGAGCACCCATAATATTCTAACAAAAACCATGTCTATATGATGCATAGACTTAAACATACATTCATATATTTGCACTCTCTCTCTCTCTCTCTCTCTCACACACACACACACACACACACACACTATATATTTAAAGTAAATATTTACATATTCTTAAATAAATTTTATATTTTGGTGATTTATAAATTAAATATCAAATGGAGATTTGTGCATAATAAGAATTAAAATAATTTAATTTATAATTTATAAAATAATTTTAAACTTAGTAATGTGATTTTAATAAAATGTAATATATTCAATATAATATTTTAAACTAAACCATGTAACGTATAATTTAAAAATAAAAAGATATATTCTTTTTCTAAGTCTTTAAGTTTGAGATTGTTAACCATAAAATTAGTATATACTAGTATTTTTTCTTTTAAAGGTGATATTTCTTTCATAATTCATAAGGCTCAATAGTAACAAACTCATATCTAATAATGTTAAATAACATAAGTAACAACGTTTAATAATTCAAAATTTTCAATGTTAAAAATGTGTTTAGGCAATTCAAACATTTCTAACCACTAAGACGTGTTTAGGTGGTTAATTCCTTTGTTATTATTATTATTTACAATAAACATGTATTTAGCCATTAAAAATGTCAGTAATCATTAAATGTGTTTAACAATTCCAAAATGTTAATGTATTTTAAACTTAATAACATTTAAAAATAATTAATTAATACAAGACATTAAATACAATTTAAAGACAATGTTTTAATCAAATAAGAATTGACACTTTAATTTTTAAATAAAAATATCTAATTTTAATATTTAAGTACTGAAATAATTAAAACCATTGTATATTATAACAAATGAAGTTATTACATAATAGTTATATAAATGTTATTTAACTATAATATATGAACTATATCGTATATTGATTTATTTTTTTATATATTTAAGATTACTATGTTAGCTTAAAATATAATATATAATATTTTTTTGTTTAAGAAAGAGAATGTTGTTAAGAAAATTATTAAATAAATTGTGAAGTGTTTCGAGTGTATGATATATAATGTATTTTGTATTAATATATTTATTGTGTTATGTTGTGTGTGTGAGAGAGTGAAAAAACAATTGAAAAAATTAAGAAATTAATATTGTGGTAAATAATTTAAAAACACTGAATATAAAGGTGTATATAAAAAAAAATTCATTTAAAAAGAATTTGCAAACAAATAAAGAATAGAATTAAAACATATATAAATAGCTATACTTATATTCTTACCTTAATACTAAAATATATATTAGTTTTTTTGTAAATAATTTAAATAAAAAAAATTCTAATATAATTGATGTACAAAAATAGATTGTTATTAAAATTTAATTTATGTGATTTTATACATATAAATGCACATACATTAATTTATATGTTATCTTTTATTTTAAAATAATGATTTTGATGTTATATATTTACATATCGTATGTGTGCTTGTAAATTTTTTTCACAACTCACTTATTATGTATATTTGTATAACAATATATCATTAGCTTAAGTAAAAGTAAAGTATAGTTTTATTACTTTTTTTAGGTAAAATGTAATTAAATTTATTAAAGAGTGTTAAACTCTTTAAGAGAAAAAAAAAGTTAACATCAAAATGTTATAATTATATTTTTTATCATGAAGTATTTTTTTATTAGTGTTTTAAGGGTATTTGAAATCATTATAGTTTAAATTATTCATTATTTAATAATATATAAAGATAAGTATTTTCATAAAAAAGTTTATTTTCATTTGATTAAGTATAATGTTAAGGGTTAAAGTAGAAAAAAAAATTAATGTGCATAAGAAATTAATTACTTATTACATATTTTAAAATGATGAATGATCAAAATAATTTTTTGGTTGTTAAAAAGATTTGTATTTTAACAACCATATAGTATAAATTATGTAATATGACTAATATATTATTAATTATAATAATAATTAATTATGATATTTCCTTAATCAAACATGATTGTTATATATTGCAACATAATCCTTTTAAATATATAAAAGAAAATACAAACATAATATATAATTTATATATTATAATTAAATATTATTATGTAAGTATATATAATAACTTCATTTACAAAAATATATGACTATTTTTATAGTTTCAATACTTAAAATACATTAAAATTGTGATATTTTAAGTATTATATATGTCATAGTTTTATATGATAAAAATTATTTAAGTATATGATACATCACCTCATTAAAACTAATTGGTCTTTTGTTTTTCTTTTTCTTATCAAATAAAAAAAGGACATTACTTTATATGTAATAAAATGATTAAAATTTGAATCATAATACAATAAATATTCATTTTAGTTATTATATAGTTAATGCTATGTGAAATGTATAAAATTATTTTACATCCAGAATATTTATGCATATTTTAATTATTATATGCTTATTATTATGTGAGATTTATAATAATCACACGCACAACATAAAGTTTATAATTAAGAATTTATAATAATTACTCTTTATATAACATTTTAAAACTTTTTATTATTATCTTTTTTGGATTTTTATTGTGCAGTCACATGTAAAAAACTAATTATCCCACAAGAATAAGGTCGAACATCATAATAAAGCACTTAAAACATTATAGTAGGCCACGTGTATTTGTTAGAGTATCTTTTAATAACCCAGAATTAAAAATTTTATTTTTTGTTCATCATATAACACTATGCATAACTTTTTAATTATACATAATTTCTATGCACAATTTTTTAATTATGCACATATATTAAGTTATTATGCAATAATGAATTAACAATGGTTAAAATAATATATTATACTTTAGCTTTCCTCTTGGGTTTTTATAAATTTAATATAACATTTGTATTAATTTTATAACGATATAATAATTTTATTTTCATTTATGTCCCATAGTATTGAATCAATCACTTATAATAATAAAAAAAATAAAACCTAAATATTTATAATTCTAATCAAATATATTAAGATGCAAATTTTAATTCTTAAAAAACACACACACACACATAAAAAATTAATAAAATCTTATATTAAATTATGACATGAAATAGACTCTAATAATATTATTAGTTTTCTTTAATAATATTTTTTTCCATCAATTACATTAGTATTTCCTTTCATATTAAAAAAAGTAATAAAATTATTTATAATTGAAAAATAATATATATTTTATACATATTAAGGTAAGAAATATATACTTTTATACTTATCAAGTGTTTTTGTTTGTATATATTTTAATTATATCCTTTATTCATCTTTTGTGGATAATTTTAATTTAATTTAATATTATTTTTAACGAGTAAATTAGTATTAATATATATACTTAAATCTAAGTGAATAAATTATTATTTAAAGTTAAATGTATGTATTTAAATTAAAGTATAATGATTTACACATCCTTAAAAACCATAACAAATATAAGAAAATAAACATAACAAAGTAACAAATAATATTTAAAAAGATTATATTAAAAGTACACATTTAAAATGCATGTATTTTAATATGCTAATATATCTAAAATAATATATTCATTTATCAATTGAATATATTAGAAAATTATTTTAGATATTTTAAATGATTGTATTATATTTATTTTAAAGTAACATAATCATTATATCATATATATATCTATATAGCAACTCATTTTAGATATTAAAGTTTTTAAGAAATTTATAATATATTAAAATGGAACATTTTAAATCATTTCAAAAATAATTTTAAAATGATTATAAATAAGATTCTCATTAATTATTAAAATTTATTTTATGTATTTATTTGTATTATGACTAAAAAAAAACTTAGTAAATGATAATGATCAAGATGTAATTTTAATTTTTTTACTATATATAAAAGTATTATCCTCCTTTTTTAACTAGAAAGATGACAAAAGATTAATTAATTTTAATTAGTAATGTGAAAATAAGAATTGACACTTACATATAATATTTAAATAAAAATATTATTATTTTGATATTTAAGTATTCAAACAATAAAAAGCATCGTATATTATAAAATGAAGTTTTTACATAAATTCTACAAGCTATAATATATAAATTGTATATTTATATTAATTTATTTTTTATATTTAAAATGATTATATTACCTTAAATTATAATATACAACAATCCTTTTGTTTAAGGAGATTGTAACTAAGTTGTTTAAGCAAATTATTGAGTATAAAATAATACATTTTGTATTACATAAATTTATTGTGTTATGTTATGTTATATTATGTGTGTGATTAAAATAAAAGTTAAATTATGTAAATCATTTTAAATGCATACATCAAATCTCAATAATTTCAAAGAGAATTTCCACATGTAATTGTTTTTTATTCATAATTAATTAATTTTTAAGGTTTTTATCCTTATTAAAAATTATTAATGAATGTTATTGTTTTTGAAATGTTATTAATTTTAAAAATAAACATTTAAAAACTTTTTAGTCGTTAGAAAAATTTAACTATCATAACGCTAAATACATTTTAGATGTCTAAACACATTTTTAAATAATTAGAATAACAAAGGATTTAACTAACTAAACACATTTTTTTAGGGTAGAAATGTGTTTAATGCCTAAACACATTTTTAACATTAAAAACATTATTCATTGTTAAACATTGTTACTTATAACATGAATGCTTTCGCCGTTTTTACTAGTAATTAACAAAATTTAAAAAAACCAGAGAAAAACATGTATTTAAAGTAAACTTATATATACTAAATCATGTATATAGATCAAATGCATTAACACCAAGGTCTTTTTAATTTATATCTTTTAAATACATATAAAATCATAAAAATAATTAATTTAATTAACTATGATTAAGAAAGGGGGCTGGATTGTGAAAACTAGCCACTTAATTGTTATATATATATTTTTGTAATATTTTTAACGTTCCTTACAACGTGTGTGTATGTACGAGAGAGATCCGGAAAAATTGGAGCTCCATGACTCATGGTAAATACACAGTTACAACAGAAAAGTATGTGACGGAATTATTAGTAATATTAATTACCATAACATAATTATGTGTTGTGTGTGTGGTATATGTGTGTTAATATATATATATATAGAGAGAGAGAGAGAGAAGAGAGAGAGAGAGAGAGAGAGAAGAGAGAGAGAGAGCACTGCAATATATACTGTATTATGCATTGTATAGACACACAGGCACGCATGTGAACACGAAAAATATAGAACGTACCTGAATTTTCAACAAGTGAATCACAGTTTAATATTGTGTTCAAACTTACATCTCTCTCTCTTCTCTCCTCTTCTTCTCTCTCTCTCTCTCTCTCTCTCTCTCTAATATATATATATATATATAATAATATAGACACACACACACACGGAGTAAATAAACATTCTCAAATCTTCTAGAGTGAAATATATTAAAATACAGTTACAAATTACATAAAATCTGATGTATAGGGCTTTTCTCTATAAAATTAAGGGTTAGCTTTGCATAAGTTATTCTAAGAATCTTTAAATTATCTACTTAATTTTATCTAATCACTAATACTTAATATTATTATACTTAGTTAATGTTAGTGACATTGAGTTCCTTGATGAAGCCATCGGAAAACCTGTGTTAAGAGAACAAATAAGAGCAATATGGATATATAAATTAGACTTAAAATCATCAAACAGGGTAATACTTTCTCTTTCATGTATTCTGTGCCTACATACATATCAGTGCAGGTATGTGCGTCCACATAAAGATACACACACACACACACACACACACACACATATTCGTTAGGATTTACATGCACGCACACACACACACACAATATATGTAATACCCTCATCGATTTTGTTCAGCCTTTCAAACTCGTTAACACTCCTGCAGCCTTTCAACATATCATGTTTCGTTGAGGTGGAGGTGTTCATCAGACTCTTCGTCTGAACGAGCAGAGTCTTCCATTTCCCTCAGCTCGTATTTCCTGTTAAGCATTAACATAAGTACCCGTGTGTATAAAGATGCACGCACACATACACATGTCTGTGCATTGATCAGACACACATACACACCTTTCATCGGATCTGAACTCACCCGCTCTCCAACTCTGCACTTGGAGACGTTTGAACTTCTTCTGCCCATCTGGAAGCAGAACGGAAGCCGGAACCGCAAGAGCCTCTTCATGAATTTCTATCCCTTGTTATCTGCTTCAATATTATCTGCTTCGCTCTGGTAGCAATATCTTCCCGAGGGGTGCTCCAGAAACGTTGAAGCTCGTACTTTCTGATTGAGAAACACTGTTCTACTTCAGGACACTTGTTTTCTTCAGAAATCATTAACTTCTTCGAACTGTTATCTTCTGCTTCAGAAACATCCGTCTTATTGGAGCTTTACTCTTGTTTGCTGCAGAAACACTGTACAGAGATAGAGGGTTTCTTCTCCTCGAGATCCCACGCAATTGGAGAAACTTCATCATCGCATTTCACCTCGCTAGACACCTTCTTACACCCTATCTCTATCTCTATCTCTAACGCCATGCTCCATGCTTCTTCCCCTGTTCATTGTGATTCTAATCCGCATCTATGTAGCGGCATTCTGCCTCAATTCTAAGCTTACCGCAAGCTCGCCATTCCACCCGCACAGTCCTCTATTTTAGAAAAAGGTAAAACCTAACCCTAAACTTTAATTAAATTAAGTTACCGTTAGGGTTAAATATGAATTATTGATTCAATGGATTATTTAGGTTTATTTTATCACCGGACTGTAATTTGTAATTGTTATAACTCTTTAACTTTTGTAATAATTCTTAATATATTTCACTTTAGAAGATTTGAGAAGGTCTATATATATATATATGTGTGTGTGTGTTGTGTGTGTGGTGTGTGTGTGTGTTTGTCCCCTTATTCTACGGGTTTTTTGGATGTCACACTAGTCGTCAGGGAAAGACTTAATAATTAAATACAATGAGTTATATATTTGAATAAATCATTTGCATATTATGTAAAAAATTAATATAGCATTAAAAGAGAGATTAGTAAGTTAGTTCTGATGTATATATTACAAGTTAGTTTGTATTTAATATTATTTTAAATGTGTGCAGTAATTAATAAGGTAAACTTTTTAAGTAATTATTAAAATTTTAAAAATAAATCACATTTATTTAAGAACTGAATAAATTAAGTTTAGACACATATAATTTAGAAAATATATTTATATATTAAAAAAGATTAAGCTTTATGAAGCTATTTAAGACTAATCCAAAAGAATATATATATATTATATTTAGGAGAGATTATCTCACTTTGAATCAATCCTGAATAACATTAATCTCTCTAAAATAAAAAGAAAACAGTACGATTATAATATGTATGTATGTATATATTTTCTTAAAACATATTATCCCTAATAATTATTTGTGTTTAATGGCTCATAATTAAATCGGCTTTATTTTAAAAAGTGAATAATTAAAATATAAGTTACTTAAAGAGTTAACTTACTAATTATTACATTAAATTTTACTTCGAAAATATTAAATTCTCTTTTGGAAATATAAAATGAATTCCAAAGCCACAATTATAAACTAGCCTTTGGGAGATAATGATTGTCTTATATAACATAAGATTAATCCCTAGTATCTTACATGCAGTATCCTATACATATTTGGCCACATGCACGCACGCATCTCCATGTCTAACTACATGTATGATACATTAAGTATATTATAAACACTGTATATACAACTATGATATGTTGTTACCACACACACACATATATATACACTACGGAGTTAATTCATCGTTTATATAGCGTATTCTATCAGCATGTCAAAACCATAGTGAGTACTTGCTGACAATTCCAGGTACGTATATATTTGTATATACTAGCCGTGCGTGCGTGTGTATAACGTCTGTATGCATGTACATTAAAACCTGTCTAAATTAAACATGTTGAGATTAAATTAAACAGGGTTTTGAAATAAGGGAATTTAATTTATATAAGGGATGTTAATATTGGGACCGGGATTGTGATTAAATTTAAAGAGGGTTTTAATTTATATAAGTTTACTATACAACATCTTGTTAGGCCTCCATTTGTATTGTGAGTATAGTAATTATTTTAGAATTGTCCTTATCTTTAACACACGGTCTTTTATTTATGACACACACACATATAGATGTGTGTGTGTGTGTATATTTAATGTTGAGATTGATAAAAACATGCCATTACTATATTTAATTTAACATTTATACATATACATAATAACATTAATGTACGTATGTATAAAAATCTACATATTTACATATATAGAGAAAAAAGAATCTACTTACATGTATAATCAATAAACAATCAAAATAAATAACTCTTATATATAAATAGACATACATATGTACGTATATAAATATATAATATATATATACATATAATATATTATACATAGAGTATGTAACAATTGAAAAATCTCTGCGTACACACCCACATGTTTGTGTGTAATATATATGCATGTATAAACAAATGTACATATACATTGTCTATATATATATATATATATGTGTGTGTGTGTGTGTGTGTGTACATATATACACTATTAAACTATAGCCAATGACTCTACATTAAAAAAATAATGAAAGCACTTTAACATATTATTTTAATTAAAGATATTGAGTAGGTTGACCTTCATTATATATGAATTGTGTAATATATATATATATATACCATCTTCAATAAAAGTAAATAAAAATTATGCATTAGTAATTTATTTTTTAATTTAATTAATTATTTTAATGAAAAATCATAATTGTAATTTATTAATGATTTAACATTTATTTTTTAATTAGGACCAAATACCACCCACTAATGTAAATAGGCCTAAGTTTACGAATGTGTTTATCATTAAAGCCTCATCAATAACCATTTTTAAATTGCATGTGAAGATTATAAATTTCATATAATAATTGTTTTAAATTTAATTTAACAATTATTTTAGAATTTAGGTTGTCAATTGATGGGTTTAATTATTTAAAATTAATTTATTTTATGATTAAATTAGATCTTTAATTTGACATGTTGATGTGTTTATTTTTAATTTAGAGACCTTTATTTATTTTAACTTCATAAATTGCATAACTGTTGTATTAAATTTAAAATAACTATTTAATAAATTTAAGAAACCGTTATATAAAAGTTAAGATGGTTGTTCATGGGACATTAGATAGACACACGCACACACATGGAATAAACTTATTATATAATATATAAAATTATTAATAAAATAATTTATTTTTAATTTTGGTTTAAGGGAGTTTTTTTTTAATTTTAATTTTCTTTAAAAGAGTTTTATTTTTATTCATTTTTGAATGTTTATGAAGTGATTTTTTTTATTTTTTTAGTAATAATGATGAAGGATTGCAAAAGAGTTTTATTTTTATTTAATTTTATTCTTTTTAATAATAATAATTGGCTACTATGGACAAAGTTGTCCAAAAAATGAATAAAAAAAATTAAAATATGAATTTTTTTGAAACTTTTTGAATTCTTTTTTGTAATAATTTTTAAAAAAATGAACAAAATAAAAATAAAACTTCTAAAGTAATGAACTACTTTGTGTATTAAACAATATAATCATTTGTTAAATAAATTTTTTAAGGAAATCCTTTGATATTATTAATAAAAGTAAATAAATATGAATAAAAGAAAAATTTTGTTAAAAAGAAATTAAAAAGTAAATAAAATAAAATTCTTCAAACACATAAATTCTTATTTTAATAAGTTTAGTGATTTTGAGAACTTTTATTTCTATTTGATTTTTGATTTCCTTTATTTAAATAGATTTTATGTTTATTTACTTTCTATTTTGATTTTCTTTAACAAAAGTTGTATTTTATTCATTTTAATTTTTTTTAATATTAATGGTAAAGAATTTATTCATATTTTTTAACTTGTCTTAATATTTTTAAAATTGGATATATAAATGTATATATGTTGTTATTATAACTTGATGTATATTATAATTTGGATAAGTTTATTAAATTAAAAGCGGATGAAAGGTTGATTTTTATTTTTTTAATAAAAAAAATACATTTGTTGAGCACATATGAAAAGAATTTTAATCACTCTGTTCATGCTTTAATAAAGAAAATAGGTTTTAATTAAGAAGAGAGATTTATCATTACCATTTTATACATAATAAAAATTCTTAATTTATTTTATTTTAGTTACCCATAATTAATATGTCCACCTTTATTAAAAAATAATAACTATTTATATTTAAAAAAACATTAATTATTTATGTTTACTAAATTTAAAAGCATCTTTACAAAATATAAATAGAATTTGCAATAGATATAAAAGAAATATACATTTTTCATAAAAAAAAAGGTTACACAATGATAGATTATTTTCAAAATTTAATTTGTAATTGTGATTTTTAAACCATTTAATGCTCTCCTAAATATTTAGATTATAATTATATCTTTTGAATCTATTTGATATTTTGAAATTAAAATCTAATGTTTTAAAATAAAATCTAATATTTTTGGAATTTATGAAGTAAGTTTGTATTTGAATATATATGTTATTTAAATCTATGTGTACATGTGGAATTAAACTCTTTTATTTTTATTTTTCTATTAATTATTAATATTTTTAAAGCTAAAATCAAATTTAATTATGAACAATGAAAATACCTTTATATAAATAACTAGGGTGAATGATATTTCAGAAAGTATAGTTTTATATATATAAATGTATGTTTGTTTACATAAGAAATTATCATTATGACTTTCAATTTATCATTAAAACATTTTTTGTATTCATGTATTAATCATAAAAATCACTAAGGTTTATAAAGTTTTAATCAGTTGATTATAACGTTCCTAATAGAATATATTCATAAAAAAATATTTATAATTATTAATGTGATAATTATGCAAAAAATCTAAAAATTTAAACAATTTATTTACCTGAAAAAAGTACAAAGATCTTCTAAAAATCAAAATTCACCTTCTTAATCAAGAAAATTACATTGAGAGTGATATAAAAAGAATATAATTTTAATATATAAATATTCTCTATTAAATTCAATATCACATAAAGAAATTTTTATTTAAAGTGGAACTAATAAAATTATATTAACATGAATGAATATTAATATATGTGTGTGTATAAATGATTAAACACAAAAGTAATAGTTATTTATATTTAGGTGGTTTTTTATTTTAAATGGGAAATGTATTTTGATTAAATTAAGTACAATAGAAAAGCTTGTCAGATAATTAAAATATAAATACATTTGAAATTACATGGGCAAATTATAAATAATTAAAATTCTTTAATAAATGTTAACGTATTGATTCGGGTTCAATTCTCATGAGTTAAAAATTATAATAAATTAATTAACATATTTACCCAGAAGAAATAATAAAAATACACTTTTGTTAATTTCACTAAACGACTGAAAAAAAATGCAGAATGCACTTTTAGGGTTGATGTAGTGTAAGACCCTAAAAACAGAGGAGTGTGCAAGGAGGATGCGAGTGGAATGGCGAGCGGGTGCCTGCTTGCGGTAAGCTCGTTCATAGCTTAGAATTGAGGCAGAATGCCGCTATATAGACGCGGATTAGAATCACAATGAACAGGGGAAGAAGCATGGAGCATGACGTTAGAGATAGAGAGATAGGGAGCGGAACGGTGTAAGAAGGTCGTCTAGCAGCTCAGTTTCACATGCCGAGACGAAATACGATGATGGGTTTTCAGGAAGAGGAAGTTTTCTCCAATTGTGTGGGATCTCGAGGAGAAGAAACCCTCTATCCCTGTGCAGAAGTCGAGACTCAGTGTACTGAAAAACTCCAGTGTTTCTGAAGCAGCAATCAAGAGTAAGAGCTCCAATGCAGCGGGCAAGACGGATGTTTCTGAAGCAGAAGATAACAGTTCGAAGAAGCCTGAAGAAACAAGTGTTCCTGAAGCAGAAGATAACAGTTCGAAGAAGTCCAAGATTTCTGAAGAAACAAGTGTTCCTGAAGCAGAAAACAGTGTTTCTCAAGCGGAAAATACGAGCTTCAACGTTTCTGGAGCACCCCTCGAGGAAGATATTGCTACCAAGAGCGAAGCAGATAATATTGAAGCAGATAACGGGATAGAAATTCATGAAGAGGCTCTTGCGGTTCCGGCTTCCATTTCTGCTTCCAGATGGGCAGAAGAAGTTCAAACGTCTCCAAGGGATGAAGGTGCAGAGTTGGAAAGCGGAGAGTTCAGATCCGATGAAAGTGTGTATGTGTGTCCTTGCGTAAGTAGCACAGACAGTGTGCGTAGGATGATCCATGCACGACATGGTATGTGTGCGTGCATCTTTATACACACGGGTACTTAACTTATAATGCTGAACAGGCAATACGAGCAGGAGTTGAATGAGAATGAGCTGAGGGAAATGGATCACGAGAACGACGAGGAAGACTCTGCTCCTTCAGAAGAAGAGCCTGATGAGGAAGAACGACAGCCTTCGGCAACACCTCCACCTCAACGAAACATTGATATGTTGAAAGGCTGCAGGAGTGTTGACGAGTTTGAAAGGCTGAACAAAATCGATGAGGGTATATATATTCATATTGTGTGTGCGCTTGTAAATCAATGTGTGTGTGTGTCACATACCCGCATAACATGCATACGTATTGATATGTATGTAGGCACAAAATGCTGATAGAATATATTTGTACTTCTATTGATGCAAGGTACATATGGGTTGTTTACCGTGCACGAGACAAGAGAACAGGAGAAATAGTTGCTCTAAAGAGGGTGAAGATGGACAATGAAAGAGAAGGTATAGCCTATTTGATGATCTTTAAGTCTACATTTATATATCCATATATTCCTCATTATTTGTTCTCTTAACACAGGTTTCCCGATGACTTCATTAAGAGAAATCAATGTCTTACTTTCGTTTCATCATCCTTCAATCGTGGATGTGAAAGAGGTGGTGGTGGGTAGTAATTTGGACAGCATTTTTATGGTGATGGAGTACATGGAGCATGACCTCAAGGCGCTCATGGAGGCAATGAAGCAGCCTTTTAGCCAGAGCGAGACTAAGTGTCTCATGCTTCAGCTGTTTGAAGGTGTCAAGTATTTACACGACAATTGGGTTCTTGCATCGGTATGTATATAATGATGTGTGTGTATTTGTTATGTACAGGTGCGTATGTGTATGCTCATGCATATTATGTAGATGTACCGGCATATGTATCATGTGTATGTTTATATGCTTTATGTCTTTACTGTTGGTAGTTCCACAGAGACTTGAAGACGTCTAATCTTTTGCTGAACAACCGAGGTGATCTGAAAATTTGCGATTTTGGATTGGCAAGGCAGTATGGTAGTCCTCTCAAGACATATACGCGCATGGTGGTCACATTGTGGTACAGGTATATATTTGCTTTCTATATATATATATATATATATATATATAGACACACACACACACTCAATATGTTTATATAACTTCTCGTTCGTGTCATAGAGCGCCAGAATTGCTGCTCGGCTCAAAGAAGTACAATCAATCAATTGACATGTGGTCTTTAGGCTGTATAATGGCGGAATTTCTCGCAAAAGAACCACTATTTAGTGGAAAGACCGAGATAGACCAACTCGATAAGGTAAAGCCTATCCTTTCAATATATATATTTACGCACACACACATGTACAGCACACAGAGGAGTTTTGTATTTATGTACATGTGTACGCATCTCTCTCTCTCTCTCTCTCTCTCTCTCTATATATATATATATATATATATATACCTCCTATTTTGCAGATATTCAAAACATTAGGAACACCAAATGAAAAAATTTGGCCTGATTTTGTTAACTTACCAGGTGTCAAATGCAATTTCGTTCGTCAACCGTAAGCAAATTCGTGTTAAATCAAATTTAGTTTAACTAAAATTCTTTATTATACAGGTATAATAGATTAAGGGAGAAGTTCCCTCCAATGGCATTTGGCGGAAGACCTGCATTATCAGAAAAAGGATACGATTTACTTAACAGGCTTCTTACGTACGATCCTGAAAAGGTTGCGTGCGTGTACGTGCGTGCGTGCGTGCGTGTGTGTTGTTGATAGTGTTCGTATTTGTTTTCAGAGAATAACTGCAGAAGAAGCTTTAAATCACGAATGGTTTAGGGAAGTCCCACTTCCGAAAATGAAAGAACTCATGCCAACATTTCCAGTGCGTAGTGACCAAGACAGGTAACACTCTCTCACACACACACACACGTGTCCTCTCTCTCTCTCTCTCTCACACACACACACACACACACACACGTGTCCTCTCTCTTTCTCTCTCTCACACACACACACATGTGTTCTCTCTCTCTTTCTCTCTCTCACACACACATAGACCAAGACAGGTGCGTCAGAGAATTTCCATTAATATCCTTCTTTCTCTCTCTCTCTCTCTCTCTCACACACCCACACAACCCACACACCACACAAAGAACATGTATCTTTCACTACAGCACCCAGAGAAGAACGGGCACCAGCATACATATATATACATATTTATGTACATTTTAAGTTTTATTATTACAAAACAGGAGGCTAAGGAGAGTTTTAAAGAGCCCAGATCCATTAGAAGAGCAAAGAAAGCGTGAACTGAGACAAGCAGAACATGGAATGGGGGAGTTTTTGGCTAAATGAATTTTATTCTGCTTATGGTATGTATTTTTAATTGACCACTTAATAAGCAAATTAAATAACTTTGTGTATATTATGTGGTGTGTGTTGTGTGTCTATATATATATATAGAGAGAGAGAGAGAGAGAGAGAGAGAGAGCAACATGCACACATATACATGCATATACGTGTATATTTTTAAGATAGTCTTTGTGATTGGCACTCCAAGCTCAGCGTGTATTGCTTCAGAGCTTGTGAAAGTTTGGCAGGTAAATTAGCTTGAGCGTTGTGTATGGGTTGAGAGATCAGAGTTAAATACGTAATTATCATTTAAGTATTTAAGTATATAAATGATCATAAGATGACATGTACACTAGGGATATCAATCGCTCTCTCTCTTAAATGTGAACTGCTTAGTAAACAAGATTATTCTACCACTATTTAAATTCATGTTATAAACAAGAAAATGATATATGCCAAAACTAACCTCATATGTTTATATCCTGCCTTGTATGCTGTAAATATCCCTAGTTTAGCAAGTCCCTCATGAGCACAGGCTTCTTCACCGCATTAGTAAATCCCTGTTCACAGAAATAGTTAAACAATGTGTAATTTTATGAAATATAAAGATATGTGTACGTAAATTATATATCAAAGTGTGTGTGATCTTGTTCTCTGACTTATATCATATAAAAGATGCGTGTGTGTATATACCGAAGCGTACCTCGTGGAATTTAAACAACAATGGTCTTGAATCTCTCTTAGCAGTAGTAACCTCAGAACTTGCGTGAACTCGCTTTTGGGACTCAGTTTTGAACCTAGTTTCAGATTATTAATCATCAACTAAAATATATACAACATCTCATATATAATCTCACGCATGCATGAAATGCAATATAACAATAACATCACATCCATGAATGTATATACATATTACTATGACTATAATGCTGAGTAATCAAAATGTTATTGATTTATTTACCTATCAAAGAAGCCACCTTGCTTCACAGTCTTCACCGTGGTTTTCTTTGTTATAGCGACTACTTCAGTCACCATTTTCTTGACAGTACATTCAGGAGGTTTAAGTATCGGTTTAGTTACACGCTCTTTAACCGATGAAGGTTCGTCTTTAGAAGCTCCACATCTTAAACTCTCTCGTTTAATGGCTTCTATTTCAACCTGCATTCCAAATGATTATATAGCGTGTGTCTCTGTGCGTGTGTGTGATAGTCATCATGTGTATATAAGATCATGGTTGCAAACCTCATGACTAAGCATTTGTTGAATGGTGAAGGACAGTTCGGTATGTTTATGAACGTAATCCTGAAAATGGGATAGATATGATTAGCATATAGATAACATAGATATGGAAAAAATGACCAGCCTTCCGAGAGAGAGAGAGAGAGAGAGAGAGCTACAATTCATACGTAGGCTAGATAAAACCATATGTAGACATGTCCATAAGAGCAATATCATACACACATATGCACAAGTACCTTGAATTTGATGAATGAATAAAGTGGAGGATGTAATGTGAAGGCTTCAAAGGAAATCTTATTGAGATTCTCAGGCTTGGACTTCTTATAACGAAGGCCATAATTGATCATGGTGTCCACAAGCTGCTTAATTTCTTCCCGTTCTTGTCGTGAGAGTAGATTAGATGCAACCTGTATATACACACATTAGCACATACATAATTATACAGCATCTCACCATGCATACATCTATGTATATAACATATACAACTACATAATACATATACACACGTATGGATTCTAACTGTATCTGTATAAATAAAACTACAAAAGTACAGAAACATACACTTCTGTATCTCTCATGTATGTATGCACACATTTTACAATACGAAGTATATACTTTTGTATAAGAATTATAATCTATCTGTGTATCTACACATGCATGTATTGTGTGCGTGCGTGTGCAACCCTTACAGGTCGTAGATTGGGAGATAAAATGGAAAGCAAGGGGGAGAGAATATCCTGAACAAGAGATGCACAAAGGATGCCTCGGGATATTCCAGGTGAGATTGAAATTAACCACGTCTTTAATATCTCCCGGTTTTCTGAAAACATCTGCTTACATCTGAAAACCATAAAGAAACATCAATAATTGCATGAGGTGTACGTGCCTGAGGGTGTGTGTGTGTGTGTGTGTACCTTTGAGAAGATTTTGGCCATTCAAGTTTGGGCCTAACGGTTTGAGCAATCAGCCTTCGGATACCCATCTCAATAGAGGGCCTATAATCTGTTATAATAATAAAAACAATGACATAACATAAATACATATTGTATCCATAAGTGTATTATGTGTAATATATCACAAATTCGACTGAATATATAAAATACATACGTACTATTCAAAAAGAAGTGCTGGTGAGAAATCACTCTACGACCGAAAATATCAGAATCTCCTAGCAGATCCAAGCACGCAATCTACAAAAGTCATATATCGGTTTGTATATGTTGACGTGTGTATACCTACAGAAGGTATACGTACACGTATAGAACATATACGTACGGTTTTTTGCAGGTACGCATCGTGATAATGTACATGCAGGAAGTTCTCAAAAATCCCTTCAAATCCCAGATCATACTCACCACTGAAACAATATAAAACGAATGCTATGATGTTATCATTAACAATAACAATAATTTATAACAATACTTACTGATTTGCGAAAAGATTTGAACTCTTCCTGTGCTTGATTTATGCCTGTACTTGCTCCTGGTTTTGGTTTTCTTTTCGAGAAAATCTGCATAACACACAGAGATTGTGTGTGTGTGTGTGTGTGTGTGTGTAAACATATATATATATATATATATAATATATATATATATATATATATATATAAAGGAACAGACCTCAAACCAGATATCAAACATGCTGCTCGTCATGTCCTTTTTACCAATAACTTGAGAACCAACATCTAACTACAACAGGAAGAAGAGAACAGTGTTATTAAAAAATTCCCATTAAACCGTTTAACATGAAAGCAATTTAGCATATTGTTATGTTTTTCGGATTGACAATCCATACCGTTTTGAGTCTATGGCCGTTTTGATGCAAAAATTGTAGAGTGTTCAAGCATGACCGAATATCGGATTCTGCATTTACGAACTATTTTATTAGATTTACATATATACGTTATGGATGTAAGATATACATGTGTGTGTGTGTGTTAGCCTTCAAAGCTAACCTGTATGCACAGCAAGTGCCGTTAGGGCACGGGCATTCACTTCGTAGCTTTCCGCTTTGCAAATAAATTTTAGCCTACAGAAGAACGCGTTATAAAGAGATCTATACAATAAAAATGAACTTACCTCGTTACTATCCTGTGTGAACTTGGAGGTGAAAATACATGAATTCTGCCACAGATGCACATAATTAAAAACAAACAAAAAAACTAAGATGCATGTGTATAAAACCACAAGCATCGGTACCTTGCGACTCCTCGAAGAGGTCGTAATGCAGGAGCGTACAAGTTATTGCAAATGCAAATGATCTGTCATGAATGTTAGAAAAAAGAGCAGCCTTGACTATACGTGCAAACACGAGAGAGAGAGAGAGAGTGTTATATACAAAAGTCTTCGTAGTTGGAAGTATACTTACTGGTCTTGAAAGCCTTGAAACAGTATTCTTTTTCTTCTTGGGCTTCACCGTTCCTGGTTCACTTGCTTTAGGCAACGGTTCTGCATTAATCTAAAGCAAGAAAGTCTTATAGAAGTATATGTGGGTGAGGTATGATGTGTGCGTGTACCAATCTATCTTCTATATACATATGCATATGCATATGCATCTGTGTGTGTGTGTGTGTGTTTTGTTTGCATGCACGTATCTGCAATATATACATGTATGTCTTTTGAACTTACAAGTTCCAGCAAGAAACTAATAGCAGACTTTCCTTCCATGCCGTTAAAAGCCCCATCAATTTCATCAATTATCTGCAATAACACAATGAGTTGATTTTCCTATCAAGAATGTGATATAGTTGTATTTAAATTTCATTTCAATATATATATCTATATATATATATATATATATATATATATATTGTGTGTGTGTGTGTGTGGTGTGTGTGTGTGTGTGTGTGTGTGTGTGTGTGTTACCAAGCAGTTTGGCCTAGAATCACCAGTAACTGGCTTCATCTGAA
>PUQB01000345.1:207744-270805 GCA_003024785.1 Selaginella tamariscina
TGATATGCTTGTGTATTCTAATGTTTTTGTGAATCAGGTGAAATTGCTAGCAGTATCATATGCGGGTATTTCGTTAATCATCCGGAGTCATTCTCACAGCCACGAACAACAAAGCATCCATTGCTGGATCTCATTCTCGGGGATCCAGCAGATACAACCTTTGTGTCCGATCTTCCTCCAGGGTTCTTAGACCTCCTGATATCTCGGTTCGAGAATGAAGAACTTGGTAGTATTCTGAATGGTGTTTTTCGTGGGCTTCATGATAGTGTGATGTCTGTATCTGCACTGGGACCTTTCCAGGTAATGTGTGTGTGCATAACATTTTGACGCGCACTTATACACATACATGTAATCTACAAACGTAGATATATGCACACATATACTGATTTATAAAATTGTAACTGCAGAAGCCCCTGGGAGCTCTTGTGACTCTAGTTATGAACAACGCTGTTGCTAAGGAGTTTGTGAAGCATCCCTTGTTTCATCCGAAAGGACCACAAGTTAATGGGAAGATTCTCGAGGTAGCGTCCCTTCTAGGTCCCTTTTTCCGCATTGGTACCATTCCTGATATGGGTTCACTTATGAAACCCGAACCAGATGTTGGGTAAGGATATGTCTGTTGTGTGTATGCATAAATGTTTATTACATTCTCTCTGTCTCTATCTGTTGGTGATTGGTTTGTTGGAACCGGATGTTGAATTGTATAGCTATGTTTCTATGCGTGTTCTCACTATATATTCGTCAGTTAATTGTGTTGTTTACACATTTCAATGTCAGGCAACAGTGTTTCTCGGATGCGTCGAATAGAAGGATTGCGGACATAGCATCCTCGTTGAATACACTTCGAACCGTTCTTCACCAGCTGCAAGATGGATTGCACGAGATACTTCGGAAGCTTCTTCGTTCATCTGATACACGAGAGTACGTGTTGGATTACTTAGGTGATTTAATAGAGAAGAATGTTGGGCGAGGACACATCCAGGTATGTAGGAGATATATATAGTGATGAATCAACTGCTAACCTTTCAGCATACTCACATGTCTGTAGTTAACTATTCCTGATATGTGTTTTGTCTTTAGGTGAATCCTCTGGTGACTGCTAGCACGGGGATGTTTGTGAACTTGAGTGCGGTTATGCTTAAGCTTTGTGATCCATTCTTGGACGCTCCTTTCCCCAAGCGGGATAAAATCGATATCAATTACGTGCTTAGGAACGTCCGTGTCAACTTTAGGTGGGTTCATTATATGTTGTAACTAGATTATTATGGGTTTGAGATAAATATATGTGGAACAATGTACATGTTTTCATGCTTATAACCGTTGAACTATTTCCATGCTCCATCGCAAACCCAATATATTTATGTACATATTGCACTATTAACATCAAAAAATCATAAAACAAGAACTATAATATTTCATTATGGCTATATATGTAGAGTATGATATATAGATGTATGCAGCTGCATTTTTAGTTTTTTAACTTTCTTCTTTTTCAAATATATTCAGTAATTTAACGGCTATTCATGCGACTTCGGAGGAGCTCGCACGGTGGGTTGACAAGCGTAATTATGCGCGCATTGAAGGATTCAGACAAGCACAAGCACAACGCGAGCAGGTAATATTATAGTATAATAGTTAACTTTATGGTGCTTTGTTTTGTCCGTGTATATGTCTACTTCTTTCAAGCTGTATAATCTCCATGTATGTTATGTATGAGACTGCATTTTCATTTATTCATTTGCAGCACAAGACAATATATATAGATTGTATATATGTTGCGTGTAAAACATGCCATAATAACGAAAGGCCTAATTTTAGTGAACTATTGCTTGATGTATATTTTTCAAATGCTTAATTTAATCTGTATACTGTGCATGTATTATACGTTTATATATACATATATATTCTCAATATTTTGACTACGATATAATTTCAGGAAGAAATGAAGAGGCTTAAATCCGAAGGAGCTTCCTCAGCTTCTGCACCGACAGGTAGTACATTTCTATGATTGATTTTATTCTTACATTTCATTTTTATAGTGCAATCATCTACGGCTCCTCCAAATAACGTGTCGTTTATTTGTGAGATCTTTTTTCTCACGGCAAGAGCACTTAACTTGGGGCCTTTGAAGGCCATCTCCGACTACAAGACACTCGTACAGGTACACATATATATATATATTGTGTACATACACGCACCTTATGTTCAGATAATCAAAAATTTAGGAAACAAAATATGTTTATATGTCGTGACTATATAAGCTATACTGCTGCTAATGTTTCTGTTAATCAGGAACTGTCGAGAATGAAAGACTCGTTAAATTCTCTAAGGCAAATGCAAGGACCTGGAGCGCCTTCAGATTTAGAGCACAATATTAGAACTACCGAAGCTAATGTGGACCAGCTTACTCAGGAAAAATATTGCTTTGAAGCACAATCATTGCGGGTAAGGGTTGTTTATATATTTAAAGATGTGTATAGATAGTTGGCGGATGAAATGCATTTGACGTATGCAAGTATATAATTATTTTAAAAGGTATATAACTATTTCCAAGGGTTGCTGTCATGATATTTATAATATAACTTAATCCTATTGCATACATATTGTATAGATTTATATCTATTTAGTATAGTAGTACTTCTAAAATTTATTTGAGCAGGACGTGGATCTATTGCATCAATGTATACGGTTTTATCGACTGATGGTTGTGTGGCTTGTTGGACTTGTTGGAGGCTTCAAAGTACCACTTCCGCCACATTGTCCAATGGAGTTTGCTTCTATGCCTGAGCATTTCGTGGAGGATGCCATGGAAATGCTTCTTTTTACATCCCGGGTCCCCGGGCTTGGATGGTGTTGTCCTGGTATGTACATATATAGCATGCGCTCGCGCGCGTGCACTCTGAGTAATTACGTGATGGCTATTGCAGGACGAGTTTATGAGCTTTATTGTGATGTTCATGAGCAGTCCTCTGTACGTGAAAAATCCATACTTACGTGCAAAAATGGTTGAAGTTTTAAAACGCATGGATGCCGTCAAAACAGTGAGTATCTCTTTTATAATTACCGCTCGTCAAGATATATCGTATTAATTTTGTTGTTGCAGTCAATATATGTCAAGTATGTCAACGCTATTCGAGGGGCATCCGCTAGCTATGGAGCATCTTGTTCCGGATTTGTTGAAGCTTTATGTGGATATAGAATTTACTGGTTCCCACACTCAGGTAATATCAAAAATTCTATAATTCAGTGCATTAACTATAGTAATAACATGTATTGTATGATTCTAATTTTACTTTTACAGTTTTATGATAAATTCAATATCCGGCACAACATCTCTGAACTCCTCGAATATTTATGGCTCGTTCCGTGTCATCATAGTGCATGGAAGAAGGTAGTGCGTGCGTGCGTGTGTGTGGTGCTTATATATACTTGTTATCTATGTCTTTATTGTATATTTGTGCTTTTCATTTGTATATAGATCGTATGTACCTATCCTGTGAGATATAATGTAGCAGCTATAATCTTTAAGTGCTGACTTAAGTCCAATAACAGATTGCTGTGACGGAGGAGAAGGGATTTTACTTGAAGTTTTTGAACCTGCTAATCAACGACAGTATATTCTTACTAGATGAGAGCCTGAACAAGATTCCTGAACTAAAAGAAATGGAATCTGAACAATCGAGCCCGGAGTGGGAACAAAGGACCCTCAAGAAAGGCAGGACAGACTACGCGTCTTTCACCAAACCGAACGGGTAAGTATTGTAGTAGTATATACATATATGTATTTCGTATATTGATATGTGTCGTGTGTACTTACATGTTTTGTGTGTGACAGCATGTACGTTCGGATATGGTATTGGCAAATGAGAACGTGAAGATGTTGCAATACACATCTTCAGAGATAACTTCACCGTTTCTGCTTCCGGAGATTGTGGAGAGAATAGCTTCTATGCTTAACTATTTCCTGCTTCAACTGGTAATCACACAGAGAAAGAATCTCAGGATCAAAGACCCTGAGAAGTACGAGTTTAGACCCAAGGAGCTACTTTCTCAGGTGTGTGTGCGTGGTGCGTGTGAGGGGGGCCGGTCCTTTCGGTACACATGTTTGCGCGTGCGTTTTAATGTATGCTGCACAGATCGTGGAAATATATGCAAATATTGGGAGGGTGACTCTAAGGGAGAATTTGCGAAAGCTATATCCATGGATGGTCGCTCTTACAGAGATGAGGTATATATCTCGAGCATATATTTTCTTTAACACTCTTCATATGTAAATACTAAATTATGGTAATGCAGCTGTTACGGAAGCAGTGGGGTTGATTAGACAAATAGGGGTGCTTTCAAATTCAACTATACAGGACTTTGATGACCTTGGTAAGAGGGTAAGAGCTGCTGCACAGGAAGCTCAAGACACCGAAGCCCTGCTTGGGGATATCCCCGAGGAGTTCCTGGACCTATTCAGGTCTGTATATAATATTATATATAGTGTGTGTGGTTTACTAAATTCTTTTTTGTTTCTCAGTATACTTTGATGAGAGATCCTGTTATCTTACCATCATCCAAAACTACGGTCGACCGTGCGACTATCCAACGTCACCTTCTGAGCGACCAAGTAAGATATATATTAATCTATTGTTACTCAATATTCTGTGAAATTACATATATTTACGCCTATGTATGCATGTATATATATAGTGCGTTCCTTATCTAGTTCTGTCTTACATACACACACACAATCAAATACTGATGACACTTATTGTGTATTTAACATACCCTCACGCATTTAAAAATGTGGATTACCATGTGTGATTGATTATGCATCTCTCTCTCTCTCTCTCCACACACACACACCACGCACACGCGCACATATACAGTTATGTAACATGAGGATTTTCAGACGGATCCCTTCAACCGGTCCCTGCTAACGCCGGACATGTTGATTCCAAACGGTGAGCTGAAGGCAAAGATCCAAGAGTTTCTATCCTCTCACCGCACGTAACAATAGCAGAAGCACGCCATGTAAAACCCCACACATTTTTTTGTACATAGGAAGCTTGGTGCTCTCGGGAACGGTATGTCCATAAATTAGATTTAATTTCGATTGATTTGTATGTGCACACACATGTGTGTGCGTGTACATATGTTAATTAGATTTAAATTTAGGGACTCGTATATACAACATGTATATATGTATGATGTATATAGTCCTGTGTATTTATGTATACGGTTGTAGATACATGTATAAAGATGTTATATATGTACCGTACCGTACATATATTCATTTTGTACACACACACATCACTCTCTACTGAATATTCTAACTACCTAGAAAACTTTATTGCAAACTTTGGGAAACTGTTAGTCAAATTTGGTTAACTGTTAACTGGACCCACTTGAAAATCTTTACATTGCCTGAAACGGATAGCTGTGTACACGTGTGGGATTTGCCAGACGACGTGGCATTTCAACGCATTATACGTTTCTATAGCACGTGTCATATAAATATTATAATAGAACTCTATATGTATGTGTATATAATATATATATATATTGTATAATGTGGATAATATATTAGTAATAATATGTTTAACGTTTTCTCTTTTAAGACACTAAAACTTAATATATATCTGATTTAGAAAATCAAATCAGATTATGATATAATATATAGTATCTACTAAGATACTATATTTTATACATTAATCTTAATTTAAGTATGTAATCTGCATGTGACCCTTAATCTTAATTTAAGTTAGGTATGTAATCTGCATGTGACCCGTCTGGACTCTTTGTTGGGCCTTTGAAATGTAATAAGAGACATACACGTGGCAAGGGACACATACACATGTACAAACATGTACCGCGTACTCTTTTCAGCGTATATTCAGTTTTGGATTTCTCGTGAGTAAAAAAGTAAAAAAAATGGGTGGTAACTTTGTAAAATATGTTTTTATATATGTTACAAGGGTTTCATGTTGTGTGTGTGTCGTCCACGTGTCTCCGTCTTCTCTCTTTCCTACCTCATTTCAATTTCTTCACATGAACAATCTGCATACGATTTCGATCCAAAGCGCAGGATTTCACGGCGATTCATCGGATTTCTTGCTATTCAATTCATACAGGGATTCTCAAATGCGTTGAAGTCGATCCGCTTTTGGGGAGAAAATCGAAAGAAACTCATCTGAAATGCGGTGAAATCGATCCAAAAAACGGATTTTTGGGGGCAAAATTCATGTATTCATGGGTAAGACAGGCTGAAAATCTCCGTTCGTAGCGATTCTGCCGCAGACAAAAGAAGCGTTTTTATCGCTTTGCTACCGATCGAGTGTCATAGATTTTATAATCTTTGTTTTCATCCTCTCCGGCTTCGGGGGAGACAGACAGATTCTAGGATTTCACGGATTCATCCACGTGTCCTGGAAAATCTCCAAAAAAACGCATTTTTGGCAAGATGAGCAAGGCGGGGGAAGCCGCAGGCGGTATATGGCGGAGCAGATGGCTAGTTTTAGTGGCATCCATGTGGTTACAGGCTTGTGCAGGCGTCGGATACGTATATGGGAGCTACTCTCCGTTCATCAAAGCCAGGCTACATTTCAACCAGAAGCAGATGAACACACTGGGCGTGGCCAAGAACATGGGGGATAGCGTGGGACTGTTTGCTGGAGCTCTATCGGATGTCATCCCTCCTTGGGGACTCGTCTTCCTTGGCGGCGTGCAGAATTTCATTGGCTACAGTTGCATATGGCTCATTGTTACCAATTTGAGCATTCCTTCTCCATACTGGTTGGTAAGCCCCGCTCTCTCTCTCTCTCACACACACACACACACACACACACACAGAGTTTCTATACTGGTTAATAGTGACTAGGTTGACTGACAAATATATTCTCTGAAGCAGCGTCTCTGTTTAGTATGGGGTTTTTATTAAATTAAATATTAATAAATCGTGCCGTCTGTCTTATTATATATGTGCCTGTTCGTGTTATCTGATTGGTGATTCCCTTTTCTTGATTAGATATTGCTGGCCAGACATGCGTCACTCTATCATTTTGTTGTGCGTGCGTGCGTGCGTGCGTGCGTGCGTGCGTGCGTGCGTGTGTATGTTGTATATGCACACACACACACCTACACACACACATATATGAATATAAATGTGTACAAGTTGATATACACATTGTCCTAAACGTATATTCTATGTACACACTCCCATTACTGGTTAAAATTTCGAAAGCATGGAGGACATATGAACATGACATAAAACATATGGTGTATATAGTGTTTATACACATAAGCACTTATTTAATCTCCAGATGTCCCATGCTACATAGACAATGTGTAATGATTTTATATATCTATATTTATTATATCCATAATACTTAGATTCTACGTGTCGTCTTACTTACATAATACTCATGTATTATGCAAACGTCTGTTCCTTGTTAACTCTATCATGCACAATACACGAGCATTACGTATCTAATACTGCAAGGCATGTGTGCAAGGACAATAGAATTAACCCAATATGTATATAGTATACATGCTAATATTTATTGGGTTACGGTCAATACATTCTATTGTCAACAGTAAGCATGCATGTGAATATATATGTATATAAGATATGTATATAAGACATGAGAATACCCGTAAGTGAGGCACAATAAGACCGTTATACACACGCATACACACGATTTGTGGTGGAAATAATTCAACATAAATACACATATAATAGGCACTTCTTAATTGGTTAATTTGCAGATGTGCCTCCTTATATTCATAGGTACAAATGGAGAGACATACTTCAACACAGTGGCGCTCGTTTCGTGTGTTCGGAATTTCCCCAGGAACCGTGGTCCGGTTGTGGGCATACTTAAGGGCTTTACAGGTCTATGTGGAGCCATCCTCACGCTCGTCTATGGTGCTCTTTTATCTCCAGATCAGGCTGCGTTCATCCTCCTTGTAGCTGTTGGACCTCTCATTGTCGGCTTGTTGGTCATGGCAATTATACGCCCACTGGTATGTGTGTGTGTGCGCGTGCTGCGCATATACAAATGTGTAATTATATGCACGTGTATATACTAACATAACACATGTGTCTATGCTTTCTGACATACAGCTTATTACAAGTGGACTGAATACACTGTTTAAAGTCTGTTAAAGTTAATAATACGTAATATAGCATATACATACGTATATGCATGCAAAAAATTACTATTTAAAATGACAACTCAACCCGGGATATCTGTCAAGATGTACAGAGTCCTGGTATGTGTATGCAAAACCATACACACTCATATGCATAAAAATATGTTTTACATTTTGTAGTATATGTGTATGAGTGCCCATGTGTGTATATGTGTGTCTGCACACATTTCATAAACTGTATGGCCCACATTTGTCCTGCATAGACACACATCTACCTATATATATTTGCATATAGATTCTTAACTCATATGCCAGAGAGTCTGTCCAGATATAAACATGTGTTTTGTTGTGGGTGCTAGTATATGGAGACATGACGTGGATAATTGAATGACTTTAATCCACTTTGCACATGCAAGATGTAAACATGTCTTATAGTTGATTGTGTTATAAGTTTGTGTATATAGATAACATAAGTATGTGTGATGTTCGTAACTCCAGGAAGGCCATGCACATCATGACAATAAGGAAGAAACAGACAACTTGGGATTCATATACAACTTGTGCTTGACCATGGCTGCTTATCTCCTTGTAGTGCTGCTAATCCAGGACCTGCTTGACGTGAAAAAGCTAGTAACTGGTTTCTTCGCTATCGGATTTCTCGTGCTGCTCATTCTTCCATTGGCAATCCCTATCAAGCTTGAAGCCCTTAAAGACCCGCAGCTGATTGAACCTCTTGTACAAGCAGAAACAGGTGCTGCCTCAAGCCAACCAAGCACAGAGGTGTTGGTGCGTGTGTGTGCATGTGTGTATGTGTGTTACAAATTTGGTTTCAATGACAATACACACTGTAGTTTATACTCGTAGTTTCTATGGGAACTATCTTTATAATTGATTATGTACACAACAGAAAAGCAAGGCTCCAGTGTTTGACCCATACTTCAGTGAGCTTGAGGATGAGAAACGAGCAGCTAGAGCATTGCCGGAGCCAATAGTAAAGGCAAAATTGATGAGAATGCAGTCAGATTTATATAGAGCAGTTGCAGAGGGAGCTGTTAAGCTGAAGAGAAGGAAGGGACCTCGTCGTGGTGAAGACTTCACTCTCAGGTGCGTGTGTGTGTTATAACTCATATCATTTAACAACAAGCTACCACTATAAATAAGAACTGTTGATACACGCACAACATATGTATACACGTTGTATGTATATGTGTAACACTGTCATGTATACATTAGGTGTATGTATATTTCTAATTTGGTTATATATACGTATACAACATGTATATATATCACATGGATTCATGTGCATGTGTGGTGTGCGGCCGCCCATGTATTTAACTTGATATTACTCAGGCAAGCTCTAGTGAAAGCGGACTTTATTCTTATGTTTTTCGCGCTGTTTTGTGGTGCTGGTTGGATTGACTGCTATTGACAACTTGGGACAGATGGGACAGGCACAAGGGTATCCAAATGCTCATATCTTTGTTTCAATGATGAGCATTTGGAATTTCCTTGGCCGTGTTGCTGGAGGTTTTATATCAGAATGGATTGTCAGGTATACTTTATGCATGTATCTGTGTGTTGCATATGTCTGGGCGTGATATTGATAACTGTTTCAGGGACTATGCATATCCGAGGCCATGTGTAATGGGTGCTGCACAGCTAGTAATGGCAGTTGGACACCTCTTCTATGCAATGGCATGGCCAGCTTCTTTATACATTGGCTCCCTTCTAGTTGGACTGGTAAACTTACTAATATGTACACTTGTGTGTGTCTGTATATGTATATGTATGTGTATGCATATAGACAAGTACTGTAGTGGGAGTGGGTGGTGAACATGACTTGAGAAAAACTGAGATACTTAAGTTAACATACATTGATATAAGAAAACACACAGCATGCATTGTGTTTGTGTGTGTGTGTGTATGTATATATGTATATATATATATATATGGGGCAGGGTTACGGATCGCATTGGGCTATTGCACCTTCAGCAATCTCAGAGTTGTTTGGACTCAAAAACTTTGGAAGTTTGTACAACTTTCTTACTATTGCGAATCCATTAGCATCTCTGGTTTTCTCTGGGTGGATTGCTGGAAGTATTTATGACAAGGAGGCTGAGAAGCAATTTGGTACACAGCACGGCTCTCATCACCATATTGTAAACAATAATGGGCTCCATTGTAAGGGCGCAGTTTGTTTCAGGTAGGTAACATTATCGTTTCTATGCATATTTTCTTATGTGTTTTATCTGTAGGTCTTAGATTCTTAGATTTATTGATATGTTGCTTAAGTTTTAGAAAAACATATAGGCGATCTATATTTCCTTCTTTTTCATGTATATACTTTGCTACACACAGGGCCCATTCTCTCTCTCTCTCTCTCTCACGCACACGCACGCACAATAAACGAAGTTACAGGTAGGGACAATAAATATCCTGGACGTAAATCTAGTCATAGATACAGGTTAATATGTTTTCTAGGGACTATATTAAGATCTACGGTACTTCTAGACAGTGGAAGTTGTGTATGTTCGTGGTAGTGTGTGTACGTCTCTCTCTCTCTCTCTCCTCTCTCTCTCTCTCTCTCTCTATATTATATATATAATATATATATTGAGAGATGATACATGTTTTGTTAGGTTGACATTCTTCATAATGATGGGGCGTGCATAGTTGGATCATCATTGTGTTGGCTATTAGTGGTGAGAACAAAAGCGGGTTTATGCAGCTTTGTATGGGAAGCAGCCTGAAGCTCCGGCAACAAGCGACAAGGAAAGGGGAATGAGTAGCATCCCCGAGAACAAGGTATAGGACTTTATATATATATAGGCACTTCAATGTTATATAGGCTCAACTCTTTTATTTATGGTTTAAATAAACTCTTTACATATAGTATATTCCTAGTGACAGTATATTCTAAATGCAAGGTGTTATTCTGCTTATTATAATTAAATTTATTTACAGTATATAATAAATATTTAACTATTATTTCTGAAATGAAAAATAATATCTGCCATATTATTATATTCCAATTATAATTCTTAATATTATTTTATGATTTATATTTCTTAAATAAAACTTAAATAAGAGTTTTCCCTTCCTTACAATATTATTATGGTGCCACACATCAATTACATATGAATATCTTAATTATACGTATATACCTTCCACTTAAACTTAAAAAGAAATTATATGTTTTTACTTAATGCATCACATATAAAAACTACTTTAATATTCATATGTAATTATACATTGAAGAATACAGTAAACATAGAAAGCCCTGAATATGTGTATGTACACCCACACACATACACAACATGTATAAAACATGTACAAACAGACAAAAAACGTACGTAGAGAGGACACTTGGCAGAAGCACATGGTCGACAGCCGGCTGAATTTGCATCAGATAAGCAGCTCGATATGTACATACCCAATTGGGGAATTCTATTTGTAGAAGTTTCAAGGAGCGCCATTATAGGAGATAGGTGTGTTGGTGTGTGTGTGTGTGTGTGTGTGTGTGTGAGAGAGAGAGAGAGAGAGAGAGAGAGAGAGATATTCAAATCTCATTGAATTTAAATCTAAGTTTTGGTATTTACGTGTTCAAACTCGTCATTTGTAATATATAATATTATCTTTTCATGTAAAGTTGTGCGTGCGCGCGTGCGTGCGTGCGTGTGTGTGTGTGTGTGAGAGAGAGAGAGAGAGAGATTCAAATCTTATTGATTTAAAGTTTCAGCAGCATACCATCCTAAATCTAAGTTTTGATATGTTTCACACTTTCTATGATATTAAGTAATATGTGTGTGTGTGTGTGTGTGTGTGTGAGAGAGAGAGAGAGAGAGAGAGAGAGAGAGAGAGAGAGAGTTACTTAACATGAATGAAGATTATATATATAAAGGCATCTATTTAGTGATGAAGACTTGAAAGTTAAAGGCCATTTGTTTTGCAAGTTCAAATGTGAGGAAGGAATGGTGTGTGTGTGCGTGTGCGTGCGTGCGTGCGTGTGGACGATATCCAATCGTATTCGATGGCATATGTGAGGTCAGGTAATATCGCTTTCATGGAAGGTAAAACATAGTTGGCCACGTTCATAAGAGCTGTACCACTGCAGTTCGGAACTTGTCCTTTATTTAAGATTCAGGTTTAACCAGTTTGTTTCCTTATGTTAAAAAATATATTAACAAAATATTTAAAATGATTTGTTATATATATATATATATATATATATATATATATATATATATCACTAAAATGATATACACTGGCCACCCCTCCCTTATCAAAGACTACTAAACATGTCAGATCTTAAACATAATTAACTTAATTAATTAGTTCCATTACATTTTGAAACTGTCATAACTTGTGTGTGAAAGTAGTGTGAAACTTGTGGTAAACTCAAGTGGGATTTACAACAAAAACACTATGAAGATTGCTGTAGTTGGAGCGGGAATTTCTGGTTTGGTATCTGCATACAAATTATCAAAGGCAGGAAATGAAGTTGTATTATACGAGAAGGAAGACTACGCAGGAGGTCATGCACGTACGCAGCATATCAATGGCATTGGCGTTGATCTCGGTTTCATGGTTTTTAATCAGGTGTATATTATATGTGTGTGCGTGTGTACGTACACACACTGCATCGTATATACACACATATCACATTGTTTGTCATAATTTGGATGAAATCCATGTAAACTATTAACTGTTTTATTGAAGCATTAACCAACGTTTTTCCATTTTGTAAACACATTATAACTCTCTCTCTCTCTCTTCTCTCTCTCTCTCTCTCTCATATATATATATATATATATATATATATATAAAATAGATTAATATACAGATTTAATGTGTGTGTTACATAAAAACATGTAAAATTGTTATATTAACTGTTTTATTGAAAGCATTGACCAATAATATCCAGGTTTTTCCAATTATAAACACATTATAAACTTAATCTATATTAAATATATTAATATATAGATTTAATGTGTGTGTGTGTGTGGTTGTGTGTGTGTGTGTGTTACATAAAAACATGTAAACTTGTTATGTTAACTGTTTTATTGACGCATTGACCAATATTATCCAAGTTTTTTCCATTTTATAAACTAAAATATACATTATAACTTAATATATATATTAAATACATTAAATATATATTAATAGATTAAAAACTAACTTTATTTAAATGTGTTAATACATCTCTGTACTCTCACTCATATGTTCAAATAAATGACTGCATATTATATTACATAGATTATTTTAAACAATACTATACTCTCTCTCTCACACACACATACACACACGCACGCACACACACGCACACACACACTAAATGTATATGGTTTCAGGTGACTTATCCCAACATGGTTTCACTGTTTGAGGAGTTAGGAGTGGACATGGAACACTCAGACATGTCATTCTCTGTAAGCCTTGAAGGATGTGAGTGGGGAAGCACTGGTTTATCAGGGGTTTTTGCACAGAAATCTAACCTTGTTAATCCTTATTTTCTCCAAATGATTAGAGAGATAATTAAGTTCCAGGGCGATGTTCTTAAGTAAGTCATTAAAATGTTAATATTATTTTAATTGTTTATATATTAACATTAATGTCAGTTATTTAAATAAACTTGAAATGGAGGGAGATACACATGCTCACGAAACACTTGGAGACTTCCTTGAATCGCATGGTTATTCACAAAAGTTCCGCAACTGTTACCTGGTATGTATGCATATGTGTGTGCATGTGCGCGTGTGTGTGTCTACACACACACACACACGCACGCACATATATATATATATATATATTCTTTATTTGTTTTTTCTTTGATTTAGATTCCTGTATGTGCATCAATATGGTCTTGCTCATCTGAGCAAGTATTGGGTTTCTCAGCAGCAAGTATACTCACGTTTTGCAGAAATCACCATCTTCTCCAGGTAATACTATATGTGTGTGTGTGTGTGTGTGTGTGTGTGTGTAAGTTGTTTAAATATATATTATAGTTAATAATCATTTGCTATATATACAATAACCAATGTTAATTTAATCTCATGTTAAGCACAGCTCTTTGGAAGACCACAATGGCTGACTGTTAAGGACCGCTCAGAGAAATATGTCCAAAAGGTGTCTCTCTCTCTCTCTCTCCTCACACACACACACACACACACACACACACACACACACACACACACACACACACACACACACACACACATATATATATATATATATATATATATATATATGCATATGCATAACACACACACACACACACACACACACACACACACACACGTATTGATGTTGTAGGTTATTGCTGAACTGGAAAGAATGGGGTGTGAGATTAAGTTAGGATGTGCAGTTTCAAAAATATCAAATATTGCCACAGGAGGTATAATTGTAATTATTATTAAAGATATTTAATTTTATATTTAGATTAATATTATATATATTAATGAACAGATGTGGAGGTGGAGTGTATAAACGGAGATAAATCTATATTCGATAAATGTTTAATAGCTGCTCATGCTCCCGATGCACTGGACTTACTTGGAGAAACAGCCACTTTTGATGAGCGTCGTATACTTGGTGCGTTTCAATACAGCTACAGGTACGTGCGTGTGCGTGTGCGTGCGTGTGTGCATGTATACTAAGTTTTTTGGTGGGCAGTGACATCTATTTGCATAGAGATGAAAAGTATATGCCAAGGAATAAGAACGCATGGTGTGCGTGGAACTTCTTGGGGACAATTAAAGGACGTGTATGTGTTACTTACTGGTTAAACCTTCTCCAGGTAATCTTATACATATATTTAATTAAATATGTATGTGTGTGTGTGTGTGTGTGTGTTAATACACACACTATGTGTACAGAATCTTGGGGATACTGGAGAGCCTTACCTGGTTACACTTAATCCTCCTACACCTCCACAAAACTTCATTAGCAAGTGGTTTACTGGACACCCTGTTCCATCTCCTTCTGCAGTTTTAGCACATAAACAACTAGATATAATACAGGGAACACGAGGTGTATACTATGCAGGAGCTTATCAAGGTATAATACCTACATATTAATATTAATGCATATATATATATATATATATATATATATATATATATGTGTGTGTGTGTGTGTGTGTGTGTGTGTGTTGTCCTCACGTTTAATGTGGTTTTGCAGGGTATGGTTTTCATGAAGATGGTTTAAAGGTGATTAAGTGATCTCTCTCCTCTCTCTCTCTCTCTCTTCTCTCTCTTCCAGATGATAATACATTGGCTGCTATATTTAATACATAAATATATGTAATATTCATGTAAATATATATTTATTAAAATTGATAAGTTCAATTTTATATGGTTTTAAAAAGAGTTAATTATATGTTGTATGTAACAGGCAGGCTTAGCTGCAGCTAATGCATTACTGGGAACTAAACATGAACCTCTGCCAAATGTTAAACAAATGAGTTTCACATTGTGTCAAACTCTAGCAAGAAGAGGAGTGTCAAACTTCCTACAAAACTTCATTGTCTTAGGCAAACTTCAGTATGTTATATTTATTACTATTATTAATATTTAAACTATATTGGTAATATATTAGGTTTCTGGAAGCTGGAGGAACTACACTAGATTTTGTTGGGAAAGACTGTGGGTTGGAATGCAAGATAAGATTCATAATCCAAACTTCTATTGGAAAGTAAGTGTTAATATAATTAATGTTAAACATGTTTATGTTGTCATTAATAAACAAAATATTAATTAAAAATTAATTAAAATAATCTAATAAATTGCTTTTGGGTTTATAGATAGCAACAAGGTCTGATCTTGGACTCGCAGAAGCTTACATGGATGGGGATTTTACTTGTATAGATAAACAGGAGGGACTTATAAATTTACTGCTGGTAATATTATTATGTATATATATATATATATATAGAGAGAAGAGAGAGAGAGAGAGAGAGAGAGAGAGAGAGAGAGAGATACTTCTTACTTCTTTGCAGATAATGGTAAAAAATAGAGATTGGTTACTAAGGTCTTCACAACAAAAGCACGAGAAACAAACAAGGTAAAAAACCAATATCTTATGGTATATTTTTATATTATATACATATATATATATAATATTAATTGGAATATACATATACTATACGTTCAGGGGCTGGTGGACTCCTCCGATATGTACAGCAGCGTTCGGTTCAGCCGTGGCATATATTAAACATAGACTTCGGAAAAACTCCATTCTAAATGCTCCAAAAAACGTTTCTGAGCATTATGATCTGGTATATTATATATATAATTATATTATATTTTTTATAATTAATTAATAATTATATGATAAACAGAGTAACCAGATGTTTAGTCTCTTCTTGGATGAAACCATGAGTTATTCATCGGCAATATTCAAGGTAACGGTAATTTTAAAAGTTTTTAAATGTTTAAGCATAGATTTATTAAAACATAAAAAAAAATTGGGTCACCTGCATAATTGCCACTAATTTAGTGGCTCGCCAAAGTGAATACACTTCCGCCATATATACATATTTAGTGCTTCGTCGAAGTCAATACACTTTTGTCATATATATACATTTAGTGGCTCGCCAAAGTGAATACACTTCCGCCATATATACACATTTAGTGCTTCGTCGAAGTCAATACACTTTTGCCATATATATACATTTAGTGGCTCTGCCAAAGTTAATACACTTTCACCATTTTTATTTAATTAAATCTAATTACATTCTAAAGGAACTATGGCATTGTCATATTTAAGCAAATTAATGAGTAATTAAAGGGGCGGTATTATGCATTCTAGCTAAAAAATTAATTAAATTATGTAAATAATTTAAAATATTTTCTTACGTCATGCAGGGGCCGGAGGAGACTCTAAAGGATGCTCACTAAGGAAAATACATCTTCTAATAGATAAGGTAAGTTTAAATGTTTTTTTTTTTTAATAATAATATAATAAAGAGTTTAATTAATTAACAGGCCAGGATTAACAGTAATCACAATGTTTTGGAAATTGGTTGTGGTTGGGGAAATTTAGCAATAGAAGTTGTGAAGAAAACAGGATGCAATTACATGGGAATAAGTTTATCTAAAGAGCAACTCCGCTATGCTGAAAACCTTGCAAAACAAGTTTGCTTGCAGGTATATATTAGGAAAAATTATCAAACTGACCCTTTAATTTTATATAATTATCGAACCGATTCTTTAGTTATATATTGTTTAAAAATAAATATATTATTTAATGCTAAAACATATAACATTGCATGTGTGTGGGTGTATGTGTGTGCATATTATTAAAACTATATATACACATCGTATATCCAGGATAAGATCACGTTCAAGTTATGTGACTATATCGTACTCTTGAAGGACACATAAAATATGACAGGATAATCTCCTGGTAAGATTTTAATTAATTTAATAAATAATAATGATTAACCATGATTAACGGAGTTTACTGTGGTTTACAGTGAGATGCTGGAAGCAGTAGGGCCTGAATACTATGAAGAATACTTTGCAAAATGTGACAAGCTTCTTGCACAAGATGGTTTATTTGTGATTCAGGTGATATAAATATAACATTTACTAATGCATTAATAATATTTATTATATTATAATTATTAATATATTTATTATTAAAACAATTAGGTGATTACTGTTCCTGAGGAAAGATACGATGAGCTTAGAAGGAGTTCAGAGTTTATTAAGGAATATATATTCCCCGGTGGTTCTTTGCCTTCATTAACTGCAATTACTAATGCCATGTCTCAGCATCTTCACTATGGTAAAGCTTTTAATTAAAATAATTAATATTTTAACTATACTATAATAATTAATAATGTTTAACTGATTAAATTTCTCAATTGTAAAGTATTGAACATCTGGAAAACATTGGATTGCACTATTACCAGACTTTAATGTATTGGAGGAAGAAATTTCTCTCTAATACCAGGTAAAATATTATAAGTTAATTAGCGTTATTAATTATATATAATAATTATGTTTAGTGAACTTGCCGAGCTGGGGTTTACTGAAGAGTTCATTCGAAAATGGGAATATTATTTTATCTATTGTGCAGCTGGTTTCAAGACTCGCACCCTAGGGAACTTACAAGTAAGTGTACGCACACACACGCACGCGCATGCACGCACACACGTCTCGTTGTTTAACGATGTATTTGTATATCTTTGCAGATTATCTTTTCCCGGACTGGGAACGTAGAGGCTTTAGGAAATCCATACACAAGTTTCCTACAATGTTAATTACATTTTTTTTTTCATTAAAAAACATTCATTTTATACTTGTATAACATCTTTTCTAAGTGTGTGTGTGTGTAAATATCGTCTTATACTTGTATATTTATTGGTATTATCCACATAATACATATATATTACATTTAGGGTTTAGGGTTTTGGCTTAGGTGCTAAATCTCGACCGTGGATATGTCTCCGAGATCTGAACCGTTGATATAGCATCATTGTAGAATATACTAATTTGACCGCAAAAGAGAAATTAGGTTAGGGCTTCGCGGCGGCGGCTGTAGGGTTGTGAGCGATGGCGAAGCCTGTAGCGAAGAAGGGAGCACCTGCGGCCGTCAAGGGGAAGAAGAAGACGTTCACGATCGATTGCGGGAAGCCGGTGGATGACAAGATCATGGACATTGCATCATTCGAGAAGTTCCTGTATGATAGGATCAAGGTCGGCGGCAAGGCGGGTGTGTTGGGCGACGTTATTGACATCAACCGCGAGAGGAACAAGATATCTGTTTCCTCCGAGAGCGCCTTCTCCAAGAGGTATGCCTTCAATGTTGCATTTTATTAAAATCGAGAATATACATTAGTTAAGTGCAAAATTGTAAATTTGTGTTTAGTGGGAGATCTGTTTCTGTTTTTTGCAAAGCATTTGGTATATAGATTCATTGTTTTTATTGGGTTTAATTGTTTTTCACCGAATATATAATTACATAAGTAAATCTGTATATACTAGCGTACATAATGCATTAAACTTGTAATTAGATTCCTGTAGTATATTATGATATAAGCGGTATTATAGATGGTTAAACTGCTACATATGTTATAGTTCTAGCTATGTATATGTTCTTCCAGATTTTGTTATATATATATATATAATATAATATATCCAGAATGTTTATGTGAAGCTGTATATGTTTATTGTTGTTTTATATTGATGCGATGTGTGTGTATGCAGGTATTTGAAGTATCTGACGAAGAAGTATCTGAAGAAGCACAATGTGAGGGACTGGCTGCGTGTGGTTGCATCTAACCACGACAGGAACATGACGAGCTCAGGTACTTCAACATTGCGGGAATGATGGTGAGAGGAGGATTAAGTAAGAAAAACTGTTAATTACTTGTATCTCTGGTAATTCAAACAGTCCTGGTTTTGTGGCCTTAATTTACGTTTTTCAATTCTTCTAATACTTGTTAATTTTTCAACAAAAAAACATAATACTGCATATATAAATTTGCGGTTAATAAACGTGTGGTGTGTCTCTCTCTCATATATAATATATATATCCATGATTAAGACTAAGTGCTTGTCTACAGACCGTAGAGTTTAAATTGGGTTCGATCCCAATGGAATTATTAAATCTGATTATAATCATTTATGTATATAACTGTAAACTAAAACGCATTTAATTATATTTTAAAACTAATTACAAAATAATATACAGATATACTATTTAGTATATTTATGTTTAATAATACGTCGCTCTCTCTCTCTCTCTCTCTCACACACACACACACACTATAGAGTAAGAAAATCTTGGTTAACATTATATATATTTATATTATATACATTGTAAAAGTTCATACACACACTAATAGAGTAAGAATAAATCTTGGTTACATTATATATTTATATTTATATACATTGTAAAGTTCATAATTCGAAGGAAAGTTCATATATTTAAAGCTCAAAATCAAAAAAAATATCAAAACATTCTTAAACACTATTTGTAAAGCCATTTTTATGATTAATCAATTTCTTCTTTAATTTTTTCTTTATGCTAATAAATAAGATTTCATTTATTAATTATTGGTTATAGCCTTGAGAATGCTCATGAACCGATTTTATCAAAGATTTTTGCAATTGTATCAAGGAATTAAACTAAATATTATAAAGACTAATATTTATATTAAAGAGACATAAGCCATTTACCAAGGATGTAAGAGCATTATCTCTATTTCCTTAACTAAAAAAAGTATATATTATTTAATTGAGTAACATACAATTTACATAAATAACTCTTATTAAATAAAACCTTATACTCACCATTTCTTTAAGAAAGTATATCTCCTCATTCACATACTCAAAAGTTATTATTAAGGGAGTTCACTCTATATAACCTTTTGAATACATGTGTATGCATAAGGTTAAAAAAAACATCTCAAAAAATATTAATAAATTATAAATTTTAGTTAATAAAATATTGTATTATTTATACTCTTAAATAGTTGACTACCTAAAAATATAAATTATACAACATTTTTTTAAATTCACATAAAACAATTTAAAACCCTTTTGAACTTATAAATCAATGCGTTGGTGCATAGAACATGCATACACACTTTATAAAACACAATAAATTTACTTTAAGAATTGGGTAAGTGAATACATTTTGTGAAAAAGATATATAATGATTACATAAAGAGTTATATCTATACAATGATAGCAAATCGTAAATTTGATTTGAGCTCTTGGAAAATACTTTATATAATAATCCAAACAAATTTTATTACATTATTGTCTGTTCTTCAATGTTCACAAAGTGAACATTAGAAAACAGGCCATGTATGCATGATAAATAGTATATGCATGTATGCATGAATATCTTGCATGACATAATGTCATATCATGCCATGCATCAATCTCATGCTATATACACCATACCATGCTTGTGCGAGGAACATGACGTTACATTTGAATGATGACTTAATAATTTTTCAATATATATCAAATCTATAATGAGACATTTTACATTTTAAAAAATAGAGGTTTTACAATAAGAATGATTATATAATAAAACATTATAAAAATTTAATATTAATTCTTAACTAATTGATTATGTATGCTTAATAAATTCAATACTATGTAAACATGTTTTTAAAATCTTAATAATCATACAAAGTAATTGTTGATGATCATGCAACCATTCCTTATAATATAGAGAAAAAATAAATAAGGTTGATATATTCTCTTTTGTTTAGACACACTCTTTCCTTGGAAAGCCAAGGACTTGGAGTCCATGGCTCCTTGTCCCTGGGCAGCCAAGGCTCAATTAGCCCTTCTTAGTTTTTACTCTTTTAATAATTAAAATCCTGTTTTATAGAGTTTTAATTAATTTAATATGGAGTGTATCACCAGGATATTAATTGAGAATGTACTATTGTGGATTGATTGCTTATCAAAGTGATTAATGAAGGAAGGTAATAATACAAGGGCATCCACTTTTTAAAAGAAGTGATGAATGTTATAATGGTATTGTTGCCTAATAAAGAAAGTTGACAATAATAACCTTTAAGTCTGTAGATAAGGAGATCCAATTTTTCAAATCTTTAAGAAGTTCACTCTTAAAAATGTGGTAAATACATGTAAGTGCACTTTAGGGGTTACATTTGTATATCTCAATCATATAACACATCTTATGAATACCTTATAGGGTTAGAGCTTTGGAAGCTTGAATATAATGGGATTGGTTAAATATAACTTTAATATAATGAGATTAATATAATTTTTAAGTAAAACGTTACATTTTTATTGTTTGTGGTACATAAAATTTGAAAAATAAAAAGACCTTTTGCATCTTTACTGTAAGATTGTGTAATGATTATTTTTTACTTTTACTAACAAAATGGTTTGACAATTATGGTTGTGCATGATTTATTTGAGTTTTGTTTGCAATTTTTTTCTCTTTAATTATATGGGGTATCATAGCTTACAATATGACATGATATAAAACATTATAGAACAATTAGGAATTAAATGTACAACTTTGTACCATACTTTACAAGTTCACTGTTGGATTGACATTTTTAGATCCAAGAATGTTGTAGATGTTGTAGAGTTGCTTTTGCACATGTTGCCATGGGGTAGTTTTACACTAGAATAGGGTTTTATTATAGTGTATAGAACATGACTCAAGTTAAGTTGTGCTATTGTACATGAAGCTTTAAGGATTTTAGATCCATAAGATTTAAAGAAGAAAAAGGTTGAGAGAAGAAACTATTCTCAACAACTCAACAATGGTGATAGCACACATTGATAGTAGGTGCCGTTGTGTGGTTGCAATGGAGAGTTTACTACATGAACTGGTCACACAATGGATGCTTCACTTTGTGACATGTTATGCCTAATGAAATTAATAATGTTTTCTTTGTTCATTTTCATGTCATTGCAAGTTGGAACAATATGGCATATATACACACACTATCATAAATAGTGGCACAACTTACACCATAACAGCAAGGGTGGCCACATGGAAGAATGTATCTATTGTGTTTGATGTTTATGGAGATGGTGAAAAGAATGGATGATTAAAGATAATGTGATTTTACAGGTGAGTTTGGTCTTGTGGAGGAATACCTTCTGTTTGATGTTGTTGTTGTTGCTTCCAACAGCTTCGTCATGTTCAACATTATCATTAGCATCATCCTTGTTGTATTCATGAATAATTTGTAGTTTGAGAGTGCACTTTCATTCATGGTGACAATGTACACAACCAAATATGTTAGTTTGCAATATAAAATTCAATTATTCAATGGTATTTATCACTTACAATAATGTAACATATAGAGTGCCTATTGAGGGACCTTTTTTATAAGCTAAAAAAGTCTGGCATTGTCAATCCTAAGAACAAAATCCACATGCATTGTCCATATTATTTATTATGGTAAAAGACTAGATCAACTACTATAACTTACAAAAGATACAAGTAAATAACAAGTGTCTTCAATATCAGTTTTTCAGATAGCCCATGAAAGATTTTAATTTACTGGAGAGGGAGTTTGGGTAATTGCCTTTCCTTTCCCAAACTTTCTTCACTTTTTTAATCTACACAATTAAATTCTACCACATGATCATACCTTAGTTGACAAAAAAAGTAATTGTTAGAACGGAGGTCCCACCTATACAACCTCTAGATGATTTTGTTTTTTGCAAGTAAGATTAATGCATCTTGCTGAGCTTGACAAGAGATACCAGATCATCTTGGATTTCACATTAGAGTGTATACTAGCTTTACAAAATCATTGGAAGAACACATTGCATAAGTATGGTTGTTGGGGACTCCGTAGGCCAAGTGTGATGGTTCTATAAAGTCTCGATGGTCGCCATGACGCTGTGGTAGCATCCAGTCTTGGGGGTCTGCTTCAATGAGTTGGACTTACCTCAGGAACACTGGAAGGTGTGAGATAGCCTCTACTTGGATGTCACGAGGGTCCATGTACAGGTGAGGAGTTCTCCTAGGCGAGGTGTTTCCACTCTTTGACTGTATGTCGTCGGACTAGGAGCGGGGTAAAAGGAGAATAGCCGGAGAAGGTGGTGGACATAAGGAGTAAATATGTATATATTGCATGTATGAGTACAAAGTTGTCCCAGAGAAGGTGGAGCAAGATACAAAGAAGAAGACGGACTAAAAACCCCGTCTCACTACAAGCCCTCCTATTTATACAGTGGGTCGGCTGGTGCTAGACCCTAGGTACATGTGGCATGCTCCCATTGGTTTGCTGCCCTGTGCCAACGTCTTGCTTGTAGCATTTATGCGCCACCCTCACGTATGTTGTCCCAAGTACCTGGTAGTTGATCCGGACGATCAGATCTATGCGTGGGTTAAGCACAGCCTAACAGTTGTCGTTGTCAATCTGTACTTGCTATACCCTCACCACTTGGCCGCTCCGTCCAGTCGCTTGTTCGCACTGTCTGGTCAAACCACCATCAACCAAAGTAATGCAAGGAGATGATAAAGACCAAATAAGTATTTATAAGAGGTTATAAATAGCTTTGAAAATGCACAATTTGAACTTGCATATATGAATGTGGACTAGTTTTGAATTTGTACCACATTTATGTCACAAAATGAACCCCAATTATAATGAATGACATAATTTTGCTTTATTAGTAAATGTTCATAAATGGTTGATCTCGTGAAGTGAATTGTAATTAAACATTAATGTACATAAGTCTTATATAGTGGACATTAATTTTATGCAATAGATACAAAGTGAAGATTAATCTCACGCAGTAGACGTTAATTTCACGAAGTCAATGCTAATATAATAGAGTGAACACAAATCATATGTAGTTAATGCTAATCTCATGTAGTGAATTTAATTTCATAGAATGAGAAGACTTTGAACACTCAACCCTAAACCCTACACCCTAGACCCTATATATGAAATACACCAATTTTGAGTCACATGTTCACTTCTTTTGAGACATGAGCATACATACATTACCTTTGGACACTTACATCATAAAGAACTAGTATGGAGTGAAGCATGAACACAAATCATGCATTTATAAGACATAGATAAAGTAAAGAGTTGAGATGTACGTTGTAACTAAAATGGACATAATACACGAAAATGAAAAATATTAAATAAATTATTAATTAATACTTAAGTTCTAATTATTAATTAATTTTTAATAAATATATATTTAAGTCTTAATTAATAAGTAATTAATAAATTAATCATTAATTAACCTTATTTAGTGTTAATAAAAGCAATTTTATCATCACTAGAAAATATATCTTTATTCTTTTTACATTAATATGTGACAAAGAAATGAATAAAAATATAATCTTCATGTCAATATATACTTAATAAATATTACAACTTGAAATACATATAGAAAATAATAATATGATAAAACAATTATTATATTCTAAAATAAAGAATATTCCTAAAATATCTTAGAATATTTATATTATTCTTCAATGTAAAAAATTTTACAATATTATAAAAATATTATTAAACCATAATCGAACATAATTACAAATGAAATATTTCTTTATCGACCCATCAATCTATTTGAAATTAATTTCTCCTTAATCATACATAGGAATCTTCTCAATTTGTTTAAGTCATCACCTTTTGGATTAATGAAATCGTTCTGGTCAATATTTTATGTTGTTGTCACCACCTAACACTCTCACAAATGTAGTTAGGAATTGTCATTTTTGTTAATATGTAATTTGTGATAAGATCAGGACTGCATAAAGGCTTATTTAAAAAATGAAGTTCGTTGATAATAACATTGTAAAGCACTTGATTTCTTTCCTTTAATTTATAAAACTCAAAATCACGAAAAAGAAAAGCGTTAAGATATGCTTTATATGATGGATATTGCTTGCAAAAGTTTTCAAGATTTTTCTTTATAAGGCATGTGCCCAAGTAGTTCACTAGCTCATTCATAGTATTAATATCAGAATATGAGTCAAAAGTGATTGGATGGATACAAGTAATGTTTTAATTAAGAATAGCCTTTTGAGAAGAGTCATTTACCACTAAAATATGTGCGTTCTTCATATCCTTAACTAATTGATCTCCCAATAAAGCCCAATTATTTTTTCATTTTTGAAAAGTATGACTTGCTTTCTTTTCTTACATCGTAGTATTCAAAAGGTTTATAATAAAATTATTGGTTAAAATTTCAATCTTTACGAATCACCTCTTTACAACACTATAATGCTTGTTGAGCAAACTTAGTAATAGTGTCAGGTGTGACATTACATGCATGACTAAATCCCCACAAACGCACCCATCTTCTTAAACTTTTGAAAGAGACAATCCAACCCTAGACAAAAAATGATATCATGTCAAAATTTACCATGACAACGAATAAAAATTCCCTATTTAATTTCTCTTTCCCTATCCTTAAGCCTTTGTCAATGAAGTAGAACACCATTGACATTTAACAACACAATATGGCCATGGATAACAAGGGGCAACGTTACCTTTTGAATGATATGCAACTCATTTGTTTAGTCCCTTTCACATTCATCTTTTGATGCTATATTGTTATCAATCTCTTAGCATTTACTTATACATTATTCTTACAAGATTCAGATATTGTAGGCATTGGAAAAAGTGATTCAAGAACTGAAGGTGATAAAAATGGTGATGCAGAAACTGGAGTTAAAAATAGTTGTTCAAAAACCTCAATAATAAACTCCTTTTAACTTACTAAAACAAGTGGTCCCCACAGTGACGATGTTTTAAGCTGCATTGTTATACATTTCCTAAATGAACTCTATCATTCTGACATGTGGCACAAGTAATTTTTGCCATACCCCTCTCTTACTTTTGCCACTATTGAAAATCTTTGTTTCAATTTTTTATTATAATATGTAAAATGATTGTTACTGGCCTTATAATTACCAAGGTACATTATTTACCTTGTTAATGTGTGATCATGTTTGAACTAAAGCTTCTTTAGTCTTTGAGAATTGATTTCTACACAAATATACACGAAATATACAAAAAAATGCCTTATGTTACACTCATTTACAACTATTTATCACTATAAACAATTCATCTTCACTATTACCTTTTGAGTGGGGCAAAGAAGGTTTTAACCGCTTGGGAAATTGTTTATTCCATGTTCAGCAGGGTAAGTGAATGTTCTATTCTCCTTGAGATAACTTCCGATGTCATATCTAGTTCAGAATTGTTCTTTAGACTTCGACATTGAACCAGATTCCTCCTCAAAGCTGTCACATTTCTCGGGAGGGAAATTTCTTAAATACTCATGTATGAATTTGTTGAGGTAATTAATTGAGAACCTCTCTATCCACTTATTTAAGTCCTCAACCATGGTCTTATCCTTTTCAACAGCAAATACACATGTATCCTGGAAGTAACACTCCTTCAAGACGAAACCCTTAGTGCAGTAGTTTAAAAACCCAGGCGTCACTGGGTGGACCCCTGATTAAGTTGAGGATGTTGTGTGCAGCCTACTTGTAATGTTTAGATAACGTACATTGCTAAATACATCCCTCTCGTCTATTGGTGTATCGGATGGAGGTTTAGGCCCGTCGGAGTGAAGGCAGATGCTTGGCTAGTCGGTTAGAAGTTTGAAATTGTTTGGCACATTTCTGAAACTAAGTGAGCAATTGTATTAATACATATGGGATCAGCATCATTCATGGAAAATCCAGTCTGTGATGTATGTTCTTCTTGGCAAAGATGAAGGCGAAGGTATCGGGACATGAACAAAAATCAAGAAATAAATACCTGAAGACATAGGTATCATGTAAGTGTGCAAAAATTAAATAATAAAAACCTTCTTATACATGCTTGCACGGCTAAACTTATCCACCAAATTTCTAGTGCCCTATTGAAGATAGATTTTTTTACTCGCTGACATCACGAACATTTAAAAAGGTTTTTTGCAATAGTGATGTTACCCCATAAAATCTTTGACTCTGATAACAAACATCTACATGACTTGTCGTCCTCCTTTATTAGGTTCAACTCGATTCTCTACTACTGAAGGGTTGCCATAAAAGAAGGTTTCACCGCGATGTTCTCCTTTTTAACGTTGGCGTGTAATAGATTTTGCCTAGATCTCCCAATTGTTTACCCATTGGACAAGCGTATCGTTGTTTGTCACCTTCAAATATTTATTGAACTCCTCATATACTAGCCAAGGTCCAACCCAATCTATGGTAGTGTATTCCCAACCACTCTTTGAAGTGTTTAATTGTCTTTAGCTCCATTACCTTAAGATGAAAAGGAGAGGTGGGACTACTGTTGTTAATAGTAGTTTGCCATTAGCTAACACATTCATCTTTGTCATTGTTGTTCCGTTCAAAGGTTTCAACCATGTGAGCTTGAAGTCGTTGTTCATATCCTTCGCAGGTTGGACAAACTTAACCTTCAACGTCTTACTGAGTTTCTTCGTAGACTTTTCTAAGGGGTCCCCTTCACTCGTCTGCTTCTCCTTAAGCGTTCCTTTTGTGAACAATTTCATAATCCCCACTCATTTGTTGAAGACCTTGTCCTCAGGACAAGAAATCAGCATCATTAAAAAGGATGTTTTTCCCTCCCACCTGGGCAAAATCAAATGTCGCAATCTCTTTGGCACTCTACAAATGGATTAATTAAAAGATTAATATATGAGCGGGATAAATCCCGCCAAGAATTTTTCCTATCTAGTATTCCATGCTTTGTTCTCTCCATGTAGTAGCTCTTTGTGGCTGCCCAAGAGTTACTCATATGGATTGTGTTTATTTGAACTTTTCCCATATTTTATTGTTATAGTGATTGGTGTCAGCAGAGTTCCACTCTACATATAGCTTATGGTACTGCTCGGTTGTGAGATTCAGCTTAACTAGAAAAACCGTTGTTGTTAACTTCTCACGGGTGTGCTCAAAAAGTTTTGTTGTCATCGTCCCTTATTGTGTTTATCAATGAGTCATTGGGTTGCCGTTATCGTGTGTTGGCCACTAATAATGTAGTATATTATTGGTTTTTTACCTTTCTTTTGGATCTTCATGTACTAAATTGTCATCCTTCATCTTCTCCATGAGCTCAATGACACGTTCATGGTTGAGTAATCTATAATTGAAGTTGGGGTTGACGCTGTAGTACTTAATCCTACATTCATAAATATTGTCATTTAATATTATTTTTTTGTGGCTTATCGTAACATGGGATGCCACCGGTGTAAATGATAAAACAAAAAAAAGACTTTTTCTTACGATCAGAATCAACATGTATTAGCTTCGATTGTAATTGTTCTAGTGCTCTTTCAACTTCTGAAAATTCTTAAGCAAATTGAACGTGATTTGTAAAGAAATTGGGACTGAGCTACCCTATCAATCTCCTTAATAATGTCGTTGTGTTCTTAGTGGGACAATTGCTTCATTTGTGAATTTTTATAATGAAACAATATCTGTTGTGAATACACAAACTCTATGGGTATTAAGATCCTTGAAGAACACATCTAGCCGGATCCCCTCCATATATAAGTTTTCATTTAGTTAAAGAAGAATTCCATGGTCAAAATCATTGGTGAACACGTGAACGTTGTAATCCACATGTCATAGCTTTTACTACGTCTCGACCATTTACTTTGAAAGTTAACTAATGTTACCTATCGAGTTATATTGACGAACCCTAGGTGTAGAAGAAACAAGCTCACATAGTGCACTTGGGTATTTAGTGATAGTCTGGTCGGGTGTCGTTAGGTATTTGTAAGAAACTTTAGGCGAAGCTAGCACTTCTATTTAGAAAAACTCTCCCTCAATTTGACGTTCCAAATAGATTTCTTCAAAGAGTTTAGCTTGTCAAAAGGGTTAGGGACACCCCTAGGGTTGACCTAACCTTAGATTGCCCTAACCCCACGCCCGGGGTTATGTTTAGGGTTAGTAAGTTAGGTCATTAAAGGTTGGCATTATGTGCTAGCCCACTACTCAATTAGGAAAACGAGGGGGGGGGGGCCTCCGTCACATAAATAAGGTAGACTATATGTAGTGAGAGTTCTTGGTTCAAAAGAGAGCTCGTTATTCTCCTACCGGTGCAAGCTAAGTTTGTGTTGTTAAGGCACAACCCTCTATTGTGTCGCCCTAACTTCCACATGATAGGGTACGTCCCACTTTCAAGTTAGCCTACCCTTAACACTAACAGGATTTTGCCCTTGTGATCGGGTATATCATGCCCAAGGAGTTAGCCAATTCTTTGGTCTGCTTACTCACTTACAAGCTTGGAAAGGATTGCTTGAGTTTACGTTCCATAAGGATAATGGTTGAGGCCTTGCTTCAGCTACCTCACCCACCCCAAGCTAGGAATGATACTTGCAGCTTGGCTAGGCCACACATTCTGACTCATAAGGTGAGCCTTGACCATGGACTTGGCCAACTGGGGGTGTGAGTTCCTAAGAGACAGGTTCCTAACACGGGTAGTTTACCGGGTTTCCAGAGAGGGATTCCAAGGTTGGCATCTGGCAAGCCGCCTTTGTGGCACCAGGTAAAAACTTTGACAATTGGATATTGGAGCAAGTTCTCTACGATTAGTAGGATTGCTAGGGTGTTTCAGTGTTTAGATAACTCTAATCTACTCTATCACTTTTGGTTGACATGTCTGTATTCTGTGCAGAGAGTTTGATTCTATGAGTTATCAATCTTCGAAAACACTTGCTCAGTGAGTTGGCATGAGATTTTAGATATGTCCGAAAGTCTTGCTGTCGGCTGTTTGTCGTAGTGCTTGTCCGTCATTGCAACTCATTGTGACCCTGATATTGTCAAGTGAAGCCCATCATGGTCTTAACTGTAGGGCCTTTCTAGTTTGCTCCTCCCCACCAAGGGCTCTCATCCCTAGTCCCCTGCGTCCCACTCCTGGGACTTCGTGCCTCACTTCTATCAGGGAGTGTCTCTGCCGGAGCTTTTACCTCCCCCACTTCTGTAGCTGATCTCCAATAAACTGTGGTTGTGGGTATACTTGGTTAAAGCTAGGGCTGAAACAGGGTTGTCGGTCAGGTCTACTACCGGGCTTAAGATGGGCCCACTCAGATGGCACTGTGTGTCTAGCTGTAATGCATCCATGTGGCTCCGGAGTTGTAAAGGCAATCGGTGGACCAGTCCTTGTGCTCATGTTTTGGGTTCGTATTGTTTCGAGCTTCGGGTGCTCCCCCTGCAAACCTTGGTCCCTGGTGGGGTGCTTCCGCCCTACGCGGCTCGAGCGTGATGGGTGTGCATAAGGGACCATTGTTTTGTCGTCATCCAATCCTTCGTGCCTGATTGGCGCAAGGTGTCTAGCGCTCTAAATTGTGTAGGTGCCCGGACTTGCCTTGTAGCCATAGACCTTAGTCCCCTCCTGGTGCAAAATCTTATTTGCTAGTGCTCCAAGTCATGTTGTACCTTTGTGCCCCTAAGCTAAGGGTGACCAAGAAGTAGATTGAATCCCCCTCCTGTGTGCATATCAAGGACGACGACATTTACCCAAAATTTGACCTTTTGGATTTCAATTTGTACTACCCTTAGAATACCCTTGGGTATCACCTCTGCTTGATTTGTCATCCGTACCTGGAAGGGAGTCAGCTCAAGGATATTTAGCTCACGATAAAGTTTTGTTGACATGATGTTCACCGCTGACCCACTGTCTATAATCACATCATCGATTGTGGCCCGCCATTTCAAAACGGAATGGTTGGCACGTCATCTACGAAGTCTACTGTGGTTGCGGTGCTTCTGAGCCGAGGCCAGGCTGGTCCTCGTGGTCGAGCCTCATATAGTGTGGCTGGAATGGGTGGTGCTTCTTGTCATGTCGAGGCCTCTCCTCTGTTGAAGGCAGGACATTTTCATCTTCTCACTGCTCCCCTCGATCCTCGCCCTAGTGGGGCTTTGCCGGTCCTATAGCGGTTGGTACATCAGTTTGCTTTATTACCCACCGTTTCAACACTGAGGGTTTTGTTGCCCATTCCTTCTCACGGTGCCTCCATGTTCTCTTGGTTTTGTGCACATGTGGTCGGCTTGTTTCATCTGCTAGGGGGGCCTGTGGTGTTTTTTGTTCCATCGTCCCGACCTGACAGCACTATTGTTACTTAATTTGCTTGCAATGTTGGGAGTTGTGTCGAGCTGGGCGTCTGTCCGTATGCCACCCTTGCAGGGCCGAATGCTTGCGCTTTCAACATGGATTTGATTAATGATACCCAGGAGCACCAATAAAGCAGGTACGGGCCACCACAAAAGCATGCACGTCATCTCCCTGCGTTCTGGCCACTTCTCCCTATTGTTGTACCTAGGTCGGTAGGATTGTCGGTCTTGGGAGCGGAACCTACGACTTCGGTCTCCTAATTGTGACCTCCTATGAGGTTGGTTGTTCCCTTCCATCCTACACTCATAACTCCTCCGACTATATGCATCCCCCTCTATTTTCCATTCCACTATCAATGTGGTTGCCTGGTAGCATGTTGCTCAAAAGTTTGGCCAGTCGATAGTAATCATCCATGTTGTGGGACCATGGATGTTACATACCCGATAGTACTTGTCCCCATGTGTAGTGTATCCCATTTGAGCCAATGTTGTGGTTAAGTCTTCCTTCTATGCTGCCACCCGGTGGGTTTCCCTTAATTGCAATCACTCGTGCTCCCTAGCTCCCAACTGTCTCTCCTTTCTGGCAAGTTTTGGAGTGTCTGAGAGGATTTCCCCGTCCATGGTGATGTCATTTGATCCTTTGGCATCCGATTTGTCATGTGTCTTCCTATCTTGGCGTCTATCGACTCCTCGCTTTTCCGCCTTCTTGGCGTACCGAAGTAACTTGTTGAATGTTCAATCATTATCTAGTCCGATCCATTTGTAGATCTCCATCCACAGTCCCTTTTGGTACCACATTTTCTTGGTCAAGTTGACTGGGGCATCCCTTAGCCGGGCGATGTACCCCAGCATGCTCGTTGACCAACTCTCTCGCTTTCTGCTTCAAGCTCGTTAGCTAATGGATTACCTCTTCCTCGCTCTTTTCCTCCGGAAGGTGTCTAGAAATGGCCTCCATGCGGTTTCCCAACGAGCTCCTTCATTTGCCTCATGGAATCGCAGCTACCAGCATGTGTGTCTAAAGTGCCACTCAGCTTCTTGTGGTTGTCGCTTACGCTTCTCAACTCGCATACTTACTTAAACTTGTGTACATGCTGGTCTACATCCTCACCCTTTGACCTCAGAATGCGGGTAAGGGAACTATTATTGTGCTCTCTTGCATCGGATTGAGCGTTGTCACGGGAAAATTTGAACCATCACCTTGGTAGCCCCTGGTATGCATGTAGTGGACTAGTCTTCTACTCGTATTATACGTCTACATTTCACTTTACTATTCACCTTCTTTGTCTTTTCTTACATGGTCAAACTAGTCAACATTATTATGTTAATCCATATGATTAGTGCCTGCTTTGACCATGCACATTTTCTTTGTCTTCTTCCATGCACCTTCCTAGTCACCTTCCCAAGTCAAAGTCAAGCCCTCTTCCATAACCCCCATCATTTATGGGTCAAGCCCACCTTCTTCCATAACCCCATCATTTATGGGTCAAGCCCACCTTCTTCCATAACCCCCTACCATTATTCTTATGTAACCCCCATCTTACACCCTCTCTTACATCCCTACCCTACCCTACATGCATTCTTTATATTATTTTGGGTATATAAGGAACCAAGGCTCAAGGGTTTCAAGAGAGAGGACACATATAGATATAGAGATATAGAGAAGAGTCTCTAGTTTCTTCTTTTCTTTTCTTACTTTGTAAATAGGTGTGGTGACATTATTTTGTGTGTGCTCTTATGATGAAATATAAAAATTAGTTAGTGTATCTTTCGTGTCATGAGTTTCATCTCATGTTTTCCCTTTCCTTTTTATTCTTTTATTCATGTGTGTAATCATTAGCAAGGACTACTACGATGCGCTATCATTAAAGCCATCAAGTTCCGAAACATACGAGTCCCCGATGTTTTTCCTTCGACATGTTTTTGGTGCGGTGAGCGTGGAATGCTAATGTGCATTTTTATGAATGAGCCTGAGCGTCCTTTCTGGAGAAGGTTCTTTCAACTTTCAAGGTCTCTTCAAAATCAAATATTGAAGTGTTGTTTTGAGCATCCACATGGGTTTGCTTTAAATAACAAGTTGGTGGTCATTCAAGCGTGGGGATTTGAAGAATTCAAGTTTGGAATACAACTTGCAATTGCGAATGTGCTTTTGAGGAGGCGAGAGGTGAATCGAGCATGGATCAAGATTTGGCATCCATGTGATAGTGGTGATATCGAGAGGCACATCGTTTGTGTATGGATCTTCCATACATTGATCCTCACATCGCAGTCGTGACAATATCTCGTTGGATTCATCCAAGTCTTTGGGAATCTTGTGGAGTGTGGAGTTTGGTGAAGCAAGAGTATTGCGCGCGTTGTGAGAGGTTCGGTTGTGCTTGTTAATGTGGCAAGTCAACTTTGATGGAGCATACAAGCCAAAGAAGCAAGTTGCGAGTGTAGGGGTCGTGCTAACTGATCCAGTAGGGAAGCGAATCAAAATTTCTGAGCCAACTTCTAGTGCTAATTCTTGCAATCAAGCGGAGTATTCTGCATTGATTCGAGGATTGAAGGAGGCAAGGAAACAAGGAGCGAAAAACGTGGTTGCGATTGGTGACTCTAAGTTGGTGGTGAACCAAGTGCAAGGTCAGTGGAAAGTGAGAAAGCCTGAGTTGTTGGTGCTTTCTGAGCGTGTTCAAGATCTCAAAAGGGGATTCGACACTTTTGAGATAAAGCACGTTCCTCGAAGAGAGAATCTAGAGGCTGACGAGCTTGCACAGAGGGGGGCATTGCCTCGTCAAAGTGACGTCTCTTCATCTACTTACTTAATCTACTTGTAATCAGGTGAAACCTTTGCCCATTTTTACACTTGTAAAGATGGTGTCTATTCCAGTATATCATGGTCTGCAAAATGAGGATGCAGATCGGTATTTACGTTCATTTAAGCGAGCATGCATTTCGAATGGAGATAGAAGTTCTACCACTTGGGCAGAACTTCTACCATCCTTTTTGGAGGATGGAGCATTGAAGTGGTTTGAACGTCAAACTAGTGATGTTAAGGCTAGTTGGGAGAGGTTGAGTGAGGCTTTTCTAGGAGAGTATGGAAAGCCAGAGACATTGGATGAGGTCATGAAGCAATTGGATCAATTGAGGCAAAGTGAAGAAGAGAGTGTCAAGGCATTCAGTGAGCGTGTGTTGGAACTCCAATGTAAGCTACGAAGTGGTTTGGGAGTGGAGGCCTCCGAAGGACAGGAGGATGCATCCAAGGAGTCCAAACCAGCTGTGGGGATAGATGCATTGGTGTTCAACAAGTTTCTTACTGGATTGAAGCCGGTATTACGCCAGAAGGTAAAGAACAAAGAGCCTAGTAACTTGCAGGAAGCTGTGAAGATTGCTATGAAAAAGGAGGCACTTCTCATGGATTGATGAAGCCTCAATCTCAACGGTAGCACCACAACCAAGGTTGGCACCAATTCTACAAACACCCCAAGTTGTGATTCCTGCAACCGTTCCAGTCAAATCATCTGAGTTGGAGAGTAGTATTGCCAAATTAACTTCAGATCTCAACGAACTCAAGTTGCATTTGCTTCAAGCAAAGCCAACAGGACCAAAACCTCCAAGGCCACCTAGGGATCGAGCTAATGTCACTTGTTACATTTGTAAACAACAAGGTCACTATGCCACTGAATGTCAACAACCACGACCACAGGTGACATGTTTTACATGTAAACAGGTGGGACACTATGCAAATGAGTGTCCTCAGAAACCTCAATCAACTCCTGCACCACAACAGAGGGACCAACCTAGTGTTCATTTGGTGGAGTTAACAACCGAGCAAGGTGACTTGGATCTCTTAGGTCTTAAGAGAGCCAGAGGGGAGCAACAAGTGGAGCAACCTGAACAAGTGGAGACACGTGCAAGCAAGAAGAAAAGGAAGGAAGGTACCAAGCCACGACGTAAGGTTGGTATACAGGATATGGGGATTGGCAAGGGGCAGAAGGAATATTCAATTGTCGAGGATCTAGGAGATACTCGTGCCAACATTACAGTTGCACAATTATTGTCAAAATGCCCAAGCTTGAGGAGAGAGCTTCGACAAGGGATTAGTACTCGTGCAAAGAAGGTACGTCCTAGTGGTGAGGATGAGGTGATGCGAAATGTACAAGTGATAACAAGAGAATCCAATACGAATGCCGTGGCACCAATTGTGGATGTGGTAGTAGATGGAACGTGTGCAACGTGTTTTAGTAGATGGTGGTGCAGAGATCAATGTCATGAGTAGCTGGTTGATGGAGAAACTTGGTCTCAAGTGCAACCAACCTTCGAATTGGAGGATTAGGGTGGCGATGATCGACGTGTCAAGCCAGTTGGAATGATTATTGACTTGCCGATCACAGTGCACGGGATAACTACCTCTATAGATGTGCATGTCATGCAACTACGACGGGATGCACATGGTTATCCTATGATCTTGGGTCGACCTTGGCTTTATAAGGTTGATGCTAAGAATTATTGGAAAAAGGGGGAGATGACTATTGGTCATAAGTCAAGACGAGTGACAATAGCCATCAAGGAGAACACAACAAAGGTTGTAGATGAGGAGTCATCTTCCAGTGAGGAATATGATTCTAGCAGTAATAGTGAGGTGACAACCTCAGATTCTGAGAGTGAGCAAGAGGAGAAGGAATTGTATGCCCTCAAGGCGATTCCTAAGGTTGCTACGCGTGTGGAGCCTCACGATAGACATGAGGTCTATGATCAACAACTCACCCAGGAGCAGGAGGCTCAAGGAGGGGTAGTAGGGGTTGTTGAAAAGGGGCAGGAAGCAAGTAGTGGCAACAAGTTTGAGGCAAAGGAAGTGGAGCGACGAGCTCTTTTGGAGAAGATGCTTAGTTCAAGTTTGACTCCTGAGGAGAAGGAGCAATACATGAGCATGCTATTGAAGTTCCCCAAGTTGTTTGCGACATCATATGAGGAGCTTCGTCAAGTAGATATTGTGCAACATGAGATCCCACTTAAACCAGGTATGAAGGGAGTTGCACAAAAGGCTTATAGGATGGGTCCTTTGAAACAGAGCATAGTTTATGAGGAGCTCATGAAGCTACAGCGTTCGGATTTCATTTTTAAGGTGGAAACGTCAGATTGGGTTTCTCCTGTGGTGGTCCCCAAAGAAAAATGGTAAGTGGCGAGTTTGTGTCAACTTCAAACGATTAAATGATGGCACACATCGAGATCATCACCCCATTCCTTTCATGGATGAGATACTGGATGAAGTGACAGGGCATGAGATGTACACATTTTGTGATGGGTACTCTGGGTATTTCCAAGTCAGGATTCGAGAAGAGGACCACTGAAGACTACCTTCACCACACCATGGGGAACCTTTGCGTATAGGGTGATGCCGTTTGGACTCACAAATGCTCCAGCAACGTTTCAACGATTGATGAACAAGGTGTTTGAACCATATCTTGGTTCATTCATTAGGGTTTACCTCGATGACTTTTGCATCTATAGCGATAGGATGAGCCACTTGGAGAAGGTACAACTAGCATTCCAAAGGATGGATGATGCAAAAGGATGCTTGAACCCGGAAAAATGTCAGATTGGTAGTACTAAGGGCACCTTAGTAGGACATGTGATCTCAAAGGATGGCATTGAGCCAAGTCAAGACAAGGTGGACAAGCTACTCATGTTGCCAACTCCGACTTGTGTCAAGGAGGTACGAAAGTTTGTAGGGTTGGCAGGGTACTATCGTAGATTTGTGGAGGGATTTGCAGAGATGGCATATCCATTGAACCAGCTACTTCGTAAGGGAGTTGCATTTCAATGGACTTCTTCATGCCAAGCATCATTTGAGAGGCTTAAGATCGCACTAAGTTCACATCCGATTTTGGTGGCACCTAAATGGGAGGAGTTATTTTATGTCAATCTCAGTGTTGGAGAAGTTTCAATCACTGTGATCCTGATGCAGAAGGGGAGAAGCGGATACTTGTTTCCATTTATTATGCAGGAAGGCAATTACAAGGGCCAGAGCTCAACTACCCATTGTTGGAGAAGCAAGCAGCAGCAATCATATATGCAGTGGAGAAGTTCAAGCATTACTTGTGGGGGCGCCACTTTGTTTTCCTCATCAACAATGCAACACTTAAGTACATTGCCAATAAGCCTGGGCTCACAGGGAAGTTTTCTAGGTGGATCACGACCTTGGCTGAGTATGATTTTGAGTTTCAACATGAGAAGAGCACAAGAGCGGGTTTAGCAGAAATGTTGGACCAAGGTGACATTGAGAAGTTCCATTATCTTTGGAAGTTTGTGCTCTTTCACCCGACATGGAGGATTATCAAGAAGTCTACAATTTCTTGATGGATGGGAAGTTTCCAGAAGGATGTACAACAACCCAGAAGAAGACGATCATGCGACAATCTCGACCTTATATGGTAATGGGTGAGTTACTTTATAGGTAGGGCGAGATGGTGTGCTTCGACGAGCGGTGGGTCGTCAGGAGAGAAAACAGATCATGGAGCAATGCCATGAAGGATTTTGCGGTGGACACTTCTCACACGACTACACTTCCAAGAAGATAGTCAATGCAGGATATTATTGGCCGACCCTCTTCAAGGATGTTAAGGAGTGGTGTCGGACTTGCCAGGTTTGTCAGACTTTTGGAAGAAGAGTGTTGTACAAGGGACCTTTGCATCCTATTTTACCAACAGGTCCATTTGAGAAGTGGGGAATAGACTTTGTTGGTCCCTTGCCAGTGGCTTCTTCACAAAAGAGATACATTATTGTGGGTACTGACTATCTAACGAGGTGGGTGGAAGCAGTCTCTGTTCGAGCTTGTACCAAGGAGGTCGCAACAAATTTCATCATCCAGAACATTGTCACCAGGTTTGGGTGCCCATTAGAGATAGTAACAGATCAGGGTTCTCATTTCTGCAATGAAGTGGTGGAGCTTCTTCTTTCTCAATTGTCCATCACACGGCGACAATCAACAAGTTATTACCCTCAAGCTAATGGACTGGTGGAACGAACAAATGGAGTGTTGTGCAATATATTAGCTAAGCTTGCGGTGGATCATAAGAAGGATTGGGACAAGTGGTTACCAGCAGCACTTTGGGCTTTCAGGACAACACACAAAGTTGCTACCAGGTACACACCATTTCAATTAGTTTATGGTATAGAAGCAATACTCCCAATTGAGCTGGAATACCAAGCTTGCGTCTAGCATTGAAGCATGGGCTTGGAGATGGTGAGGACTTGCAAGCAAGGTTGGTTCAGTTGGAGAGCATGGATGAATCACGAAGACAAGCCTTGCAACTTGTGGAGCAATGCAGCAGAAGTGGAAGGCCAAATTCGATAAGAAGATTCGAGAACGACCACTCAAGGTGGGTGATTTAGTGATGCGATATGATAGTCGATTGGATAAGACCTTCTCAAAGAAGTTCTTACCAAGATGGGATGGACCTTTCATCATTGTGGAGGTTTATAAGAATGGGTCATATCTTTTGGCAAACTTGGATGGAGAACAGCATGGCACACGGGTTAATGGTTACAGGTTGAAGCGCTTTCATGTTCGACAGTAGCTATGAGTTTTCAAACAACCCGCATCGCGTGGCAATGCGTGTTGTTTGGGTGGGATTTATGTCACGGGAAAATTTGGACCATCACCTTGGTAGCCCCTGGTATGCATGTAGTGGACTAGTCTTCTACTCGTATTATACTAGTCTTCTACTCGTATTATACGTCTACATTTCACTTTACTATTCACCTTCTTTGTCTTTCTTGCATGGTCAAACTAGTCAACATTATTATGTTAATCCATATGATTAGTGCCTGCTTTGACCATGCACATTTTCTTTGTCTTCTTCCATGCACCTTCCTAGTCACCTTCCCAAGTCAAAGTCAAGTCACACCTCTTCCATAACCCCCATCATTTATGGGTCAAGCCCACCTTCTTCCATAACCCCCTACCATTATTCTTATGTAACCCCCATCTTACACCCTCTCTTACATCCCTACCCTACCCTACATGCATTCTTTATATTATTTTGGGTATATAAGGAACCAAGGCTCAAGGGTTTCAAGAGAGAGGACACATATAGATATAGAGATATAGAGAAGAGTCTCTAGTTTCTTCTTTTCTTTTCTTACTTTGTAAATAGGTGTGATGACATTATTTTGTGTGTGCTTTATGATGAAATATAAAAATTAGTTAGTGTATCTTTCGTGTCATGAGTTTCATCTCATGTTTTCCCTTTCCTTTTCTATTCTTTTATTCATGTGTGTATCATTAGCAAGGACTACTACGATGCGCTATCACTAAAGCCATCAAGTCCCGAACATACGAGTCCCCGAATGATTTTCCTTCGACAGCGTGCGAGCTAGTAAGGTCACCATATCAATTACCATGGTGTCCCGTTGAGCCTAGGAGGTGCTCTGATCCGGACCCTCTGCTTCAGACGTCCTATAGCGGTATTCTGCGGGTACTTTTCTCCTCCCTTGCACCCCTGCCTTCGATTGAGGGTTGGTGACGAGGACAGGCTCCTTTTGGCTGTCCCTCAAGGGCCCCCTTTGTGGGACTAACTTGCCGATTGGTGGCACGACATACCTCGACTAGACGGTATCCCCTCATCTAGCAAGTGGCTTTGTAAGACTGTGTGCCTCTGCAAAATCCCCTCACGACGTCAAGATGTTCGTGGTTGACAGGGTAGATCCTCCTCACCTTGAGATGGTATCCCCTCGTCTCATGGTGGTTGCGGCTCTGCCATGTGCCCTTGTGGGGTTGATACGGTCTTGATCGCTCGAGCGGATTTCTCTCGCCCTTGCATGGAATCCCTTGTCCCTCGTCCTTGTCCCTTGCCCAGAGTGATCACTGTGTGGTCCCCCTAACTAGCACCTCTTCCCAGTCTGTCAACTCATCAATGTCTAGTCACCTCTGCGCAGGTGGTTGTCCCATGTGTACTTCGCCCTTCCAAAGCTTCAGGTTTTCATTCTAGTAGCCACCCTGGCCTATTGTGTCGTTCGATATGTTGAACTCCTGATGCAGAGGTTGTTTTATCATAATCGATGCCCCTCCCTATTGGGGCCTTCCGGATGAGGCTCTTTCTCTTCTCTTTTTGGGCATCCATGGTCTTCCTACCTTACCCTAGTGGGTGACAGTGATCCTGGGTCTCTTACCTTACATCCCACGTAGCGTTGGTCACGCCGAACCTCTGACTCTTGTCCCCCATCGCTATTTGTGCTGATTTTGCTACCTCAAGATTCATGTCTCCAGCACATGCCTTCCCTTTCATGGGTTCTCCCCTCCCTCGGGGGTACGCATCAAACACAGGTTCGGCTCTTGGTGTGGGGGCTCATCGTAGCCATCACTTTTGCCTACATCGAGAGGGGGTGGAGGGCTTCCATCATTCTGACTACATCATAGGTCATTGCCGTGTAGTGTCACCCGTCCAAGTGCTGCTCGTTCCCACACGCTCCTACACCTAGAATGACATCCGGACGTGCTGTGGGTTCTTTATATTTCTTCGTCATCTACAGCTTATGACCACCTTTGCTACTACTCTGCCGGGTTTACTGCTTCTCCTAGGTTTGGCCATGTGGTGTTTGCATCGTTTCCTTGAGTAGGTGAGGTAGGGGCCGATTGTGGCAACCGGTGTACCTTTCTACCTTCCATTAACTTTTCTCGACCAACCCGATGCATCCTCCTGGCCAGTTGGTACTCGTTGATCTCAAGTTGTTTCAAACGAGTTAATCCCGGCTCTTCGATCTCTCCTTCGGGTTGTAACCCTACTTTGCCACGATGAACTCTGTCCATGTGTACTTTTATCCCTCCGTGGTCGCCACAAATGGCTATCGGGGACTCTGCATGCCAGTGTGGTGGTTCTATGAAGTCTCAATGGTCGCCAGGACATTGTGGTAGCGTCCAGTCCTGGGGGTCCTCCTTGGTGAGTCGGACTTACCCTGGTCTGCACTAGAAGGTGTGAGATGGCCTCTATCCGGATGATGCGAGGGTCCATGTACATGTGAGGAGGAGTTCTCCTAGGTGGGGTGTTATACCGCTCTGACTATATGTTGTTGGACTAGAGAGGAAGGACTGGAGAAGGTGATGGACAGAAGGAGTAAATACATATATATATTGCCTACCCAAATACAAAGCTGCCCCAGAGAAGATGGAGCAAGATACAAAGAAGAAGATGAACTAGGACCCTGACCAACTACAAGCCCTTCTGCTTATATAGTGGGTCAGCTAATGCTAGACCCTAGGTACAGGTGGCACACTCCCATTGGTCTGCCGCCCTGTGCTAGCGTCCTACCTATAACATTTATGCACCTCCCTCACGCGTGCTGTCCCGAGTACCTTGGTGTTGATCCGGACAATCAGATCGTTGTTGTCAGTTCATACCTGCTGCACCTGCACTACTTGGCCGCTTTGACTCGTCGCTTGTCCACGCCGGCTGGCGGTTTGACGGTGGTCAAACCACCGCAACCACACCATTGAGTTTCACTTGAATGCCTAGGCAATAGCTAATCTTATCCATGTCAACCATCTCAAACCCTGTCTTCAACAACTGCTTTGTTGCCATCATCTATTATTGCTTCTACCTTGATGTAGACATTTGTGTCTGCAAACACTTCTTTAGAACCCAGTTGATATGAGATATATCCATCAATTCTCTCATACCATGCTCTTGGACTTTGTTTTAAACCATAGAGGGACTTATTGAGTTCATAAAAGTTGGCCTTCTTCTCCCCCTCAAGCTCAAAGCCCTCTGGCAGTGTCACATATACCTCCTCTTGAAGGTAACTATTAAAAAAGCCATGTTTTACATTCATCTACTCCCCATGAAGGCCATATTGTGCTGCTATGGTAAGAAGTATTGAATGGAAGAAAGCTTCACAACTAGAGAATATGTCTTTGTAAAGTCAATTTCCTCCAATTGGGAGAAGCTTGAGCTATGAATCATGCCTTGTACCTATCCAATTGGCCCATTTGGTCTTGCCTTGATTTTGAAGAGTCAATTGTGTCTACTACTTTCGTCTAGGAGGAAGGGCAGTCAATGTGACTAAGGACCTGGTTCTTCCAAAAAGAAGAGACTTCACTGGCCATGGCTACCAATGTGCTGCATCCTCGCACTCCTTGCTAGTACATGCTTGGCACAAAATGCCATGAAAGGGCATCTATAGTAAAGTAGAGAGGACTCTAGTTAGGATTGTGATGGGATCCTGAGTCTTGTCGTGCTTACCTAATTGCTGCCATTTTGACTTCATATTACTGGCTTTTTTTTATGAGCTTTGTGGTTTGGATGATTGTGAAGCAATAGTTGAGGCTATTGCACTCTTGTTGAGCCCTTCTTCGACGTGTTGAGAGGCCGAATGTTTGCTTCCCCTATTGTTGGCCCTTCTCTATGTACTAGGGTACTTGGATTTGGTTGAGTGATTCCTCATGTGCTTACATGCTATGGGCGTTTGCCCTAATGTTAATGAGGAAGATTGAAAATTTCATCGTCATCCTCCTTGGCAAAGCTCACGCTTGGGGATTGGGATGGTAGCTCCTTAGACCCATATGTTCTGTGCTCATCAAAGATCATGTCGCAGATGTTGATAAGTGTCATGTTGTCAAGAGTGAGAAGTCAATATGCCTTGCTTTTCTCGTTGTAGCCGAGTAGAATGCATGTGATTGTTTTGAATCCAATTTTTGTCGTTTCTCCTTTGGCACACACAAATATTCTCAAGTTGGAGATGTCTGGTTTATTGTCCAACCATAATTCTTTTGGTGTCTTTCTTGCCTTGACATCTGTTGTTGGAACTTGGTTGCATAGATAAACTATAGTGTGGATAGCTTCTACCCAACATGTCTTGAGAAATCCAAAGTCGTGGAGCATGCTACGAGCACTCTACACCAAAGACCTATTCATTCTCTCTACTATCCCATTTTGCTCCTAAGTATATGGTATTGAAAGTTGCCTCTTGATACCATGTTCTTTGTTCTTTGATTGATACTCTTTATCACCATCACAAGAAAGGATTTTTAGCTTTTGGCTTGTGGTGTCAGAGTTTTAACCCAAAAGGCCAACACGTGGCAACACATGGCTGCCAAGTGGCCATCTGGCGTCATCACCCTGTGTGAGTAACGTTAAGTCTTTTAAGATAACCCTAAAAGTCTGACTCATAAGCCTAATTAAGCAAAAAGACTTAGAGTCCTACCCTAAAATCCCTTGGAATGACCATCCCCTAAACCCTAGAGGATAACCCGAGTAGACTTTAAGATCTTGTCCCAATAGACCTAGACAAGCTCATGTCCTAACCCTACAGAGGAGATGTGTCTCACATATACCCCATGACAGAGCTAAGGCATCGTCACTTACCTCTTGAGGAATCACCCTCATCCAAGAGTACAACCCCTTTAGGGCGATAAGGGTACCCTAAACCACAACTAACCCCTAAGGGTTTGAGTGGCCAAGTCATACCCTAGATCTAGGGCTAGTACTTAGTGAGGACATGAGTGTGTGCCTTAGGCGAACACAAGTGTTCTACTAAGCAAACTCCTTAAGGCTAGGTTTGGATAACCCTAAATACATGACCTTGTGAAACCTTACGAAAGGGCTCCTGCTAACAAGCTTAGGTTGTTCAACCCCTGAATTCTAAGGAGAACACTCCCTAGCCAAGTGTACCAACGCACACTTAGTTACGAGACTTAACCTCCCTTAAGCGGATGCCCAAGGTTTAGCACCCTAGTGCAAGCACAAGCATACATGTTTACTAGAGTACCCAACCCCTTGGTAACAAGCCCATGACACAAAAAGGGCATGCATCGGGTGTTGTATCATGTGACGTCTAACCCAATGTCCATCTCTATGTGACACTGCCTTGCATGATGTGGGCTATCATGCCATAGCCCTTAAATTCAAGAGTTGCACCAAGTGCCACAAATGTGGCTTCTAAATGCCAACTCTAGAACCCCTTAGTGAACCCTAAGGAACTGGGTAACGTGAACTTGTCAAACAAGATCCCACACCCACAGTTGAATAAGGACACGGATGTGCCTTGCTTGGCCGTGAGTGCTACACCTAGCTTGACGTGGAGGAGGAGGCTGGAGACAAGCCTTTATTTTTGCTTCTTGGAACATGCAATCCGACAGGACCTCCTAGGCATGGATTCACCAACGTTAAGAATAGGCTACCCCAAAGGTGGGACGTACCCTTGTTGTTTAAAAGTTGAGGCAGCACAACATATGGTTGTACCTTAACGACACAAACTAGAGCTTGCACCGGCAAAAGAGCAACGAACTTAGTCATGAACCCAACATGTACTACTTAATATATGTGACAGAGCCCCCCCCCCCTTATTTTTTTGTTTACATAAGTGGGCTAGCACGGAATCTCATTATATACTTGGTGAGTTAATTAATGACCCATTAACCCTTAAACCCTAACCTAAGCATGTGGTTAGGGCAACCCTAAGGGTGTTTCTACCCATATCTAACATGCCGAACTCACCAGAATTGCCCAAAACCCTAACTAGGACACGGAAAACCAAAGTAAGAGTTTTCTAAATGGAAGTGCTAGCTTTACCTAGAGTTTCTTATAAATATGTAATGACACCCAGCCGGACCATCACTAGATATCCAAGTGTACCAAGCGAGCATGTTTCTTCTACACCTAGGGCTTATCAACATAGTTCAGTAGGTAACAACAGTCAACGTCTAAAGTAAAGAGGAGTCATAATAAAAATTATGACATGTGGTCACCTTGAATGTCCTATGAAAGGCCATAAATTCATCTAGGGATTAAGACTTGTGAGCGAGAATGTGCACCTTCACTCGTTGAGAGAAGTCATCAATAAATGAGATAAAATAATGCTTTCCACTTGGACTTCGTACTTGCATCAGGCCACAAATGTTGGAATGGGTTATCTCCAAGGGACGAACTCCTCTTGTACTCCTTCCAACATGAAATGGTTGTTTGTGTTGCTTGGAATGGGTTATCTCCAAGGACGAACTCTTCTTGTACTCCTTCTGTTAACCCGTAATTTTCTACCCTCCGTACGTCGATAAACCTGTACTAAGGGTCTAACCGAATTGAGTTAAGGACGTAATCAGACATCAGAAAATTAGGAAAAGGGTAAGGATGGCAAGGTGTATAGCAGGTAGCAGTACCATGGCTGGGAAATAAAAACAGTATACTACATCACAGAAATATGAGTAAGAGATAGACGTATTGAGAGAGAAAGGAAACTTATATTATGTCCGCTCACGGCACATGGTACAATATCACAGTATACTTGGGATGCCAGTAACTCGTACTCCGATATATCCTTTCTACTTCGGTTTTCCACAATATATATTGTTTTTGATATTTTCCCATTATATTACCATGAAATAACAAGAAATTCTACTAATGTCTAACTATGTTCCTAACACCTTCCAACATAAAATTGTTGTTTGTGTTGCTTGGAATGGATGCACGGTTCACATAAGCCAAGATTTGATGGAAGAATATTCAAGCTTCAACCATCTTGTGTTCACACAACATATGTAAAGCATGTTGGTGAAGGTGGCCAAATCTCCAATGCCATGTAGAGATGTCTGCCAATGTTCCATGTTCTTTTACTGGTGCAATAATTGCTACCACCTGAAGAGATTTTGTTGGTCCGTTGATTTTGCTAGATATTGCAAACTAGCTGGAAAAGATTCCTCACTTGTACTGCCTTTGCTAATCTCCCGTATGTAGGATGGGACAAATAGTTACCTCAAGTTAAAAAGAAAATGACTTCATATCATTGGTTATTGACAAATAATAGAGTCTTTGTTGCCCGAGGACCTTGGGAACTGCTCCAAATGGTAACATAAGCTTGAATGTGCCTCCACCAAAGACTAGTAGGATTGCTCCATTATCGATTACAACATTGTATGTTTCACTCGAATTGTACTTGAATAAAAAATTTTGCTTATAAGTGATGTGATGTCCAATTTGCTGAGTCTAACCAAACAATATTTGGTTTCATTACATTATCTTGGTGTTTGGGTGTCTACACCATCAAGATAAGATTGTTTAGAGTTTTTCCCTCTTTTGTAGCTTGTTCTTGCATTCTCGTCCATAATGGCCTAGCTCCTTGCATCAATTGCTTCCTCTTGCTATATTTTGGATTATATGATGATGTTAAACCTTTCTACTTGGGACCAAGCCTATTCCACACAAATTTTTATCCTTTGTTAATGCTTCTTGTTTTGCCACCGATTGCCAAGGTTGAGAATAGAAGCCTCTCGGCCATATTCTCTTATTGTGTTCCTATATCCATGTTGATTAGGTTCGGTGCAACCTTCTCGAGATCAAAGCCTCCCAGCACTATACTTAGAGTTGAAAGTGGCCTTTTCAAGTCTTGGCATAAACTGATCTGAAGCCACAGCTCTTATTTTGTCATGTGTGGTGGGTGTACCTTGCACTGTATCCATCTTTTGCAACATGGATTTCATTCTACTAATAAAGGATGAGACTAACTCAGCTAATCCCTTTTCTAACTAGAAGAACTTTGCCTTCAGGGATCCTAGAGTTGCCTTGCTCTTTGTGATTTTAAGAGTGCTCCAATTTTCTATTGTTTGTTTTCTTTATGTTAAGATGACTGCAATATAGCTTCTTGAGCACTCTGCCCATAAGGCCAAGAACTTTGCTATTCTTTGCTTCCTAAGCTCGTTTCTCTTCCTCGTTTGCATTAAGATATAGCTTCTTCGTGATGCCATTGATAACATGCCAAATGTCTTTCTCTATGAAATAGAATTTCAATGACATTTGTCATCCATGGAAACCACTACCATCATACACCTAGACTTGGTCTTCGAGTTGTAGTTACCATCTTTGTTTCGTACATACAAGTGTACACGAATATGAAGATGGGCATTTACATACATCTTATATATTATCTTATCTAACCTCTTAGTACAAGTGTACACTAATATGAAGATGGGCATTTACATACATCTTATATATTATCTTCTCTAACCTCGTACTACTTTTTTGCACAACACTTAAATGTGCTGACTTCCTAATATAAAACCATATGCTCTAATACCATGTTAGAAATAAAATAACTCATCAGAATTACACTCCTACTTTAATTCAATTAATAAAATTGAATTAATCATAAATAAATACCATTTTACACCGTACGTCCATTCTGGCTTTAAATATTAAAACTATAAGTTCATTTTCTTATTACTGCTCAGCTCCACCTTATTAATATTACCCAGAGATTTTCATGAGGTATGTATAAATCTCCTGAACATTTCAATAACTTCAGCTATGCTTGGTCTAAGCGACGGATTGCTGTTTGTACATAATAATGCAATTTTCACAAAGGCCTCAATTTCTTGCTTGTGTGTCAATTCAGCTTCCTATAAGTAATTTGTGTAAGTACATCGATGCATGTGTGTGTAAAAGCATATGAATGGTTGTTAGTCTCTAACATACATACACGTGTGTGTGTAAGTATGTATGTGGATGTGTGTAAAATTTCACATACTTGCCAGATCTCTTGGTCGACCACTGTTCCAATACATGCTCCTGGTTTAGAAAGCTGAGTCTTAATCCACATAGGCATACTATCACCGTCTTCCGAGAAATAAAACAATGTGTCTAGTGGTTTTTTCCTAAGCAATAATTCAAGTAAAACCACTCCAAAGCTGTATACATCACTCTTCTCATTCACTTTGAGTGTATATGCATATTCTGAAACACAGCAATTAGCTCATTCATATATATGTGTGTGTGTGTTATACAATACAAATTACCTGGAGCAATATATCCACATGAGCCTGCAATATAAGACATGGACTTAGTTTCTGCATGTTTCTCCACAATCTTAGCTAATCCAAAGTCAGCAATCTTAGGAACCATATTCTCGTCGAGAAGCACATTTTCCGATTTAATATCTCTGTGAATAATCTTTGGAACACAATCGTGATGCAAATACTTCAAACCTTGTGCAACTCCAATTGCGATTTCCCTCCTTTCTCCCCACGAAACCTTCTTATGGCGGCTTTCATGTAATAATCCTGCAAGACTCCCATTCGGCATGAAGTCGGACAAGATTAGAACACTCTCATTGTGTTTATACATGTCACGTATCTTTAACACATTCCTGTGCCTGACTTGACCCGCTGTTTCCCACTCCTTAGTTTGATTCTCTAGAGTCTCTCCTTTCAGCTTCTTCACAGCAAGTATGAGACCATTCTCCATACATGCCTTATAAACAGTACCGAATCCGCCTTCTCCAATGGCAAACTCTGGGCTTAGACCATTTGTTGCCTTGAGGATACAACCCAGTGTGATATTCTTGTCCGGGAACCGGTACAAACTGCTATTTTGTTGACCCCTCCATCTCATTGTTAATAGTACTGCAACTACCAAGAGTATGAATCCACTTGCACAAAGAATGAGTACCTTGTGTGTTTTAGTTAAACACCCACGATATCCCCTTGGTGCACTATTGATACCCAAGATAGATGAACTGTTGAACCTGTTCCATGTAGATGGTAACGGTCCAACCAAGTCATGGTTAGATGACAGGTTAACGTAGTTTAAGCTGAACAGGTTCTCCAGATGTATAGGAATGCGTCCTTGAAGACTGTTGCTGGAAAGGTCGAGGTACTCGAGTGTTGAGATGTCTCCCAGTTGGGAAGGGATGTTACCGGACAAGTGGTTACTGTGCAAGTCCAGCTTTCTTAAAGACCGCAAGTTCCCAAGCTCGAACGCGATTGGCCCTGTGAAACCATTGTGACTGAGTTCGAGCTCCTGGAGTTTCACTAGGTTCCCAAGGAACCCGGAGGACCTCCCAAGAATTGGTTCCCTGTAAAAACAACTGCTGTAGCTGATCAAACCTTTCTACGTCCTGAGGCAGGACTCCCTCAAACAAGTTGTGGCTTATGTCGAGTGTGAACAGCTTAGTTCCGTTGAGTCCTCTCGGAAAGTCTCCGGTGAGCCTGTTGTAAGAGACATTCAACTGCTGCAGAAATGCAAAGCCCGTCGGGATTCGACCCGAGAGTCCGTTGTTAGAGAGACGGAGTGATGTAAGGTTTGTCCAGTTTGCTAGCTCGGCTGGGATGGATCCTTGGAGGAAGTTATTCGAGACATCGAGGTAGTTCAAGGCTGGGTTATGAACAGCCTCTGGAATACTCTCGTTGAGCAAGTTGTCATGGACCAGTAACCTCTCGAGTCTGGGACACCCAAGGAGCTCTCTGGGTATTCCACCTTGTAACCTGTTATGATGCAGATATACACGCGCGAGAGCACCGTTACTACACAAGTTTGCTGGTATCATACCTGTAAACTTGTTGCTCGACATGTACAGGATTGTCAAGTTACTGTGTTCTCCAAGCGTCTGAGGAATAGCACCACTGAGTTCGTTATCGTTCATCCAGAGGTTCTCAAGCCGTGGTAAGGTGGCTAAACTTGGTGGTATTTCTCCGGTTAGCCTGTTGTATGATAAAGCCAGATCTACAATCTTTGTACAGTTGCCTAAGTCGGGGACATTTCCTGTGAAGTTGTTTCCACTGAAGTAAACCTGTTGGAGGTTCTGAAGGTTGCTTATCCCTGGTGGGATTTCACTTGACAAGTTGTTAAATACCATACTAAGCATGCTTAAGCGTGTTAGTGTGGTAATCCAGATGGGATCGCACCTGTGAAACTGTTGTTGTCAAGGACGAGGAACTCCAGTTTTGAAAGGTTGGAAAGGAGGCCTGGAGGGAGATCCCCATAGAGAAGGTTGTCGTTCAATCTCAGTGAAGTTAGCTGGGTGCAGTTTGCGAGCTGTGAAGGTACTGTGCCTCTGAATTTGTTGTATGACAGATCCAAGTTTTGGAGATACCTGCATTTTCTTGTCTTAAGTGTCTGTGTGTGCGTGTGATATGAGTAAACATACTTCATGAGATTCATAAGTACGTACATTTGAGAGAGAAATAAATGTACCTGAGTTCTCCCAATGAAGATGGTAATGTACCAGATAAAGATTTATTTGAGATAATTAGATTTGTTACTGTGAAGTGGTCTCTCCGACAAGTAATGCCTGCCCATGAAGAACAAGGATTGGATAAATTCCAGCTATGAAGCGATGACTTTGGATCTCGCAATTGTAACTTGAAGCTGTAAAGAATATCAAGATCGGCAGAATGTACAATGTGAAACTCCCATGTTAAAACTGTTATTAATGCTGCAAGTTTTAGTATGAATTCCGAGTTTGTCATTTCTAACCACAAAATCGGACAACATCAATGGAGGTTAGCTTAGCCACTAGCTATTTAGTGTTTGAAACTACTTAGAATAAAAGTGTGGTATTAATAAGATTTCTTCGCTATATAACATTGTGTGAGGACTTAGTCACCCTTGACGTGTGTAAAACTAGTTAAAACTTATTTAATCAATATAAAAATGTGTATATCAACAGGATTTGTTTGTGATTTGAGGTTTCATGAGGACTTTGAATTGGACAACGTTAGTTTAGCCACCGTTGACAACTTTAAACTGCTTAGAACTTACTTAAATCAATATATTAAAAAAGAACGCGTGTATCAACAAGATTAATTTGCGATTTGAGGTTCCTTGAAGACTTTTAGTTGGACAACATCCTTGAAGGTTACCAGCTATTTAGTCCTACTTAAAACTTACTTAAATCAATATAAAACCCTTGACAGCTATTTAGTATATAAAACCCTTGACAGCTATTTAATCCTACTTCAAACTTATTTAAATCAATATATACCATGAGTCTCTGCTTCATGGTAAATATGTTCAGTCAAACACTCTTGGATACTACACAGTTCATCAAATGTATATGTCAGTTCTACAACAGATAAGCACGTACTTACACACGCACAATGTTTACATTCAGTAAATATAATAATGTTATAATTTAATAAGTAATATTAATATAAGGGAATTTAATAAAATATTTAATATATTAGAGAGAGAAAGAGTGAGAGATCTTGAGCTCTTTAAATTTGTGAGTCTCCGCACGATAGTACTGCATATAATGCTGACAATTTTCATCCCAATGAGCACGCGCGCGCACACACACATGTATCCAGCAAAACGTTAGCGTTTATCAATAAAAAGGTATTTCTGCTTATATATTGTTACCCTTCAATTAATTATCAAAAGCAACATTATTCAAGCAATAAACCTTATACTAATAGTATTGATATATGTGTGTTCGTGGTGAAGTAAAAATTGTATGTTAATAGAAAATTAATATATATACCCATGAAATCTATCTCATTTAAATTATATACCTCAAAAAGTTTTAAAAGTTACATTTTATATTTCTATAAATACCCTTATGAAACTTCAACATACTTCAAACAAATTAAAATATAATGTCTTAAAACAACTTATTTAAATAAAATCTATTTAAAATGAAAATTGGATTTTTTTGAAGCAAAACAAAAAATTATTTAAATTTCATATAATACAAGTTTCTATTTAGGCAACAATATTAGTCACTTTATTTAAAAACTAATGAAATGTTTTTATCATTAGGGTTGGAGTAAACCAAAACATATAATGGCCATGATTAAACAAGTTTTAGGGTTATCAACCCTACATGCAACACAACAATGGGATTTAGAATTGAATGTTAGAATGGGAAGAGTATATTAACAAGCCTTTTATCTTTAATAGGAAGAATTTTGACTTATGAATGAAGTTCATGAAGACTTGTCTTTATCTTCAAGGCATGCATGGCATATTTGAGGCACAACCTAATGTGGGCACTAAGCTAGAGGCCCAAAAAGTTCTTAAAAACTAAAAATTAAGAAAGAGTAGGTAATGGGTGCAAATAAGTTGTGTATGACATAATTAATGGTTATAAGGCACAACCTAAAGTGAGATTTTGAAAGTGGTTGAACAGTGCTTACGGCAAAAAGTCTAACATGGAGGTCATGAAGATTTACTTAATTTTGAAGACTTGCATCATTGAAGACGGCAAAGATATATAATAACATGTGGACTTCTTAAGTCAATTGTTTGTAAATCTCATTGCATAGAGAAAGGAACATGAGGTTCTTGATTCAATAAAGAGAGTGAAGCTTTACAAATCACTCCCACATTAATGAAATGATATTGACAAAATTATTATGCATGAAGTCACAAAGTTGGTGAATACCTCCTTGTTACACAAGGAAAAGACTCAAATATATGAAGTGCATTGTGCAACGTATGTCACAAGAGAGCTAGTGCAAGCTTTAGCGAAATGGAATGAAAGGCAAAGTGGCCATGGACACAATGTTGTTCATGGAGGTTGAGCTAGTCATTGACAACTAGGGAAGTGGAGGACATTGCCGTTAGATGAGGCATCCCCACTATAAGAGGGTGTAATTGAGCCTCAATGGGAGGAGTGAGACGTATCCATGACGATCAATGTAAGTTGTGTTAGGAGTTTAGCCATTAGACTTGAGACTGCCTCGGTAGCACATCTGCAAGCCTGAGCAAGCCCCTAATCGAAGTAAGCAAGGAGATCAAGGAAGAAAGCCACAATATGGCAATCGAGCAACAAGGGCATACATGGGTTCTTGATTCTAGATGTACCAACCTCATGAATAAGAATAGATTCATGTTTGAGTAATATAAGCCAATACAAGGAGTTAAAGGAGTGGTCTTAAGCAATGATATTCTCCTTGGGATCTAAGGTATGGGAAGTTTCAACTTCGTATAAGTGAAAATGATTTCTAAATGTCATGTATGTTCTTGGTTTGAGAAGGAACCTAATGTCTATGGCCAAGGTGTGTGAGAATGGTACAATGGTTGTCTTTGATGGTAACAACGTGTTTTTAATAGAAAAATTCAATTTTCACATGATTGGAAAGAGACTGCTCAATGAGAGACGTCAAGGGAACTTATAAGGTATCACACCTCATGAGTAGCAAGCGACATTCATTGAATAGTTATAGCATAATGCTCATCTCTGGCATTGTTGTTTTGGCCATACAAATTACAAAGCACTACAAGAATTGGTGATAAAGAAGATGATGGTGGGATTATACTTTAAAAATAAGATCAACCCCAGTTTTTGTGAGATTTGCATGTTGGAAAAACACCATTGATAGAATTTCACTGTCTCCAAATGTTGAGTAAGTCACCCTATTGAGCTCATTCACTTAGACTTATGTGGCCCCATGTATGTACCTAGTCATTTTGGTGCAAAGTATTTTATGACTTTCATAGTTGCAAGACATGTGTCTTCTTTTTAAGGAGCAAAGATGAAGCTCTAGAGGCCTTTAAACATTTCAAGGCCTCTATAGCTAAATCAAAAGATCAAGTTGCTAAGAACCAATGGTGACAAGAAATATCTTAATAATGCCTTTTGTGATGTTTGTCGCGCCTATGAGATCTAGTATGAAGTCATAGTATGCTACACACTCCACAATAGAATGGAGTTGTTGAATGAAGAATCAGATATTGGTAAATGCAACACGAAGCCACTTACTTGGTGCAAAGTTGGATAATGAATTTTAGCAAGAATAGTTGTTGTGCTATTGCATGTGCAAAATCAACTTCCTACTACTGTGTTAAAGGAGAAAATTGTGGTTTGGGAAAAAAGCCAGATGTGTCTCATCTTTCTGTGCGGCATTTGCTCACATCCTTAACCAATTGTGGAAGAAACTTGATCCAAAGAGTAAGAAGTTTATGTTTGTTGACTATGCGAGTGATGGGGAACGCAACTACAAAGGGTATAAATTTTAGGATCCACTTGCCAAAGTCACCCTCATTAGCACCGATATCATCTTTGTTGAGAATGATTTCACTTGTGAGGTGGTGAAACTAGCATTTATGAGTTTCATCAATGAGGATCTTTTAGTACTTATTATTCCTTTTAGGTTTTAAAATCTTGATGGTAATAGTGCTATTAAGGGTGATGATGTCGGGCCTAGGCACCCCCCCTTCGAGAATGATGATGGTGGTGCTAATGTGGATGATAAAGTCGAGCTCCAGCATCCTCATTCACTAAAAGATGCCTAGCCCATCGACAAGGCTCCATAACTTGAAAAGACAATGATTGTCAACCATGATCATCATCATCAAGGCATGCCCAACCTCATCAGAATATTGGATGGCCCTTGTTTACATAGGCCATTATGCAAGGTTTTGAAAGATGCAACTTCCATGCTTAACCAAGATGAAGCTAAATTATACATGTTTGTGCCCAAGGCCATCACTTGAATGTATGATGAAGCAACCCATTGGGCTGATTCCAATTTTGACGTGATGCCATTCAAGACAAGATGTCAAGCCACGATCCAGGAAACAGGAAGTGAGCAGGATTCCAAGAGTAGGAAGGCTTGACTCAGGAGCAGGATAGGAAACAAGAACAGGAACAGGAACTCAGGAGCAAGACAGACGCAGGACAGGATCCAGGAGTAGGACAGGAACAGGAGGATCAGGAGCGAATAGGAATAGGACAGGATCAGGAGCGACAGAGCAGGAGGCAAAGGAGCAAGACAAGACAAGAACAAGAAAATCGTAGAAAGACTGGTGTTGATAGTAACTGATTGTACAACAATTAGGTCGGAGCTTTTATGCTCACAACTCCAAGCTAATCTAGTCATGAGTCTAATCTAGTCATGAGCTAAGAATAGTGTCCCTTATCCTCTAGGCATATCCTGTAGCATATCCTATAGGCATATCCTATAGGAATATCCTATAGGTATATCCTGTAGGAATATCCTGCAGGCATATCCTGTAACCCGTATCCTGTATCCGAAATCCTGCATCCTGTATCCTGTATCCGGAATCCTGTATCCTGCATCCTGTATCCTGTATCGGGTTGTGACAGCACCTCCTCCCTAAGGACGAGTTCCACGAGTCTTAGGACCTGGTTTAGCAGGATAATGCCGATGGAAGGCAGCAACTTTGGAAGAAGCATGGAGTAAGTTGGATGCAGGTTCCCAAGTGCGATCGGTAGGCAAATAACCTTTCCAATCCACCAAGTATTGAAGTTGGCGGCGATGAAGACGAGAATCAAGGATGGCTGCAACTTCGTACTCAGGTTCACCAGCAATGACCACAGGAGGGGAGGAGAAGAAGCACGACCAGGAAGAGAAGAAGGATGATACGGCTCCAACAAGGAGGTGTGAAACACAGGATGAAGTTTCACCGTGGATGGTAACTCGAGTCGGAAAGCTACAGGATTTACCTCCGCCACGATCCTGTAAGGGCCCAATCGTTGAAAATCCAACTTAGAAGAAGGCCTGTTGGTGCGAATGTGTCGACGAAGAAGCCACACGAGATCACCAATCTTGTATGCAGGTGCCGGCTGACGGTGAGCATCAGCATGATGCTTGTACCGTTCCTGTGCCTGCTGAAGATGAACCTGGAGATCATCCTGTACCTGACGAAGATGCTGAGACGATCCTGTACTGCAGGAGCGGAAGAAGGAGAAGCGGAGGAGCAAAGTCAAAACGTGGATGGTGGCCTGTAAGAGCAAAGAAAGGTGTCTGGCCTGTAGATGCGTGAATGGAGTTGTTGTAGGCAAACTCCGCCATTGGAAGAAGGTCCAACCAGTTATCCTGTGGTAACTGATGAAGCAACGAAGATATGTTCCAAGGTCTGAATTGTGCGTTCGACTGCCCATCGTTTGTGGGTGATATCCTGAAGAAAGATCCGCTTTAACCTGTAGACTCCGAAGAAGCTCTCGCCAAAACTTGGACATGAATTGTGGACCTCGATCGAAACAATGCTCTCAGGAAGACCATGATGTCGGAACACTCACGGATCACCAACTCGCAGTTGTCTGACCTGTAGCTGTCTTGTTAGGGTAGGAAATGAGCCTGCTTGGTGAAACGGTCAACCACCACAAGAACTGCATCGAATCCACGAGAAGGAGGAAGATCTGTGAGGAAATCCATAGAAATGGATCTCCAAGGAGCAGAAGGAACAGGAAGAGGACGAAGAAGACCAGAGGTGCATGACGAGGCATCTTCGACCTGTTGCAGGTGTCACAACTCCGTACAAACCTTTCCACAAAACCTCGCAACCCAGGCCACCAATAGTTGCGAGTCACCAACTCAACTGTCTTGGCCACACCAAAATGTCCTGTAGCCGGGGTATCATGACAATCCTGTACCACACGAGTCCTGCAAACACCAACAGGAACGTACAGGAGACCTTCCCGGTACAGGAGTCCATCCTGTATGGTGAACAGTTGTAGTCTGGACGGGAACTGGAGGAAGAGGAACTTGCAACGTCAGGATGAATGTGTGAGAACACATTCTTTGCCAAGTCGTCTGTAGCCAACTGCGAACGGATGTCCTGTAGGAGTGTTGAATTGCTGGAGCCTGATGAACCTGTAGTGCCGCAAGCCGGAATCGATCAGGACCCAACAACACTTGCTTTGACAGTCAAATGCAGGATCGCCCGGGCTTGGTGCAAGGTAAGAGCGCCTAGACAATGCGTCCGCCTTGCCATTCCGAAAACCGGGCCTGTAGACGATGACGAAGTCAAAACGTGATAGGAACTCCGCCCACCTAGCCTGTCGCGACTGAGAACTCGAGCCGTTTGAAAGTACTCCAGGTTCTTGTGATCCGTAAGAACTTGTACAGGATGTGCAGCACCTTCCAGGAAATGCCGCCACTCCTCAAACGAATCCACAATGGCCTTGAGTTCCTTGTCATGAATCTCGTAATTGATCTCCGCCGAAAGGAACTTACGAGAGTGAAAAGCTACAGGATGAAGCAACTTGTCTTCTCCAACTTGTAGGACGGATCCTACTGCAAAATCCGAGGCATCTGCTTCAACGAAGAAAGGACGAGAAGGATCAGGATGTGCTAAAATCGGAGCTGTCGTGAAGGTGTCCTTGAGTGTTGTGAATGCATGTTCCGCCTTGTCGGACCAAGAGAAAACCTCTGTGCGCTTGGTGAGTTCCGTGAGTGGAAGTACACGCTTGGAGAAGTCCTGTATGAACCGCCTGTAGAAGTTTGCAAAGCCAAGGAAACATTGTACATCTCGTACAGACTTGGGCCTCTCCCACTCCACGATGGTCTTCACCTTGTGCATGTCCATGGAAACGCCAGCAGGAGAGACGATGTAGCCCAAGAACTCCACAGAATCCCTATCGAAAAAACACTTCTCCAACTTCGCATACAGGCCATGCTCGCGAAGCCGCTGTAGAACCAATCGTACATGCTTGTCATGTGCCGCCTGGTCCTTGGAGAAAATCAAAATGTCGTCGAGGTAGATCACCACAAACTGGTCCAAGAAGTCACGAAAGATGTCGTTCACCATGTGTTGGAACACGGCTGGGGCATTGGTAAGGCCGAAAGGCATCACCGTGTACTCGAAGTGTCCATACCTTGTACGAAAGGCAGTCTTCCACTCATCGCCTGGACGAATCCGTACAAGGTTGTAGGCCCCTCGTAAGTCGATCTTCGTGAACACCTTTGCTCCTCGCAGCCGATCGAGAAGTTCCGGGATCAATGGCAACGGGTACCGATTCCGAATGGTACTTGATTCAAACCCCTGTAGTCCACAACCAAACGTAAGCTCCCATCCTTCTTCTTGACAAAGAAGATAGGCGCTCCTGCAGGGGACTTTGAGTGACGAATGAAGCCGGATGCCAAGTTGTCCTCGATGTACTGGCGAAGAACCTCCAACTCTGTGGGTGACAATGCGTAAATCGGTCCGAACGGTGGAGTCTTTCCTTCTGCAAGATCAATAGGACAGTCGTAGGACCTGTGAACAGGAAGAACTGTAGCCTTGTGCTTGTCAAAAACGTCCTTAAAGTCGTGGTACTTGGATGGTAGAAGAAGGAGGAGAAGGAGAAGGAGAAGGAGTAGGCGAAGGAGATTGAAAAACAGGAGAGTCAGACACAGGAAAGGTAGAAGAGGACGTAGGAGTTACTTGAAAGGCAAAAAGGTGGAAAGGAGCAGGATCAGTGGTAAGTTCATGCATGGTAGTGGTAAGAACTCGGAGAGGAGAGGAGGGAGCTGTGACTGAAAAAGAGGAAGGATCTTGGGGGGTGGAACAGAAGCAGAGTAACAAAAGGAGGCAGGATTGGGAGAAACCTGTGTGGATGTTGACGAGTGTACAGGATTGGAAGAATCCTGTACAGAAGTCCGTGGTTGCACAGGAGTGAGGGAAGCCTGTGAGTGTGCTGACGAACCAACAGGAGGTGGATCCTGTTGAGGAGGAACCTTCGACACTGATACAGGATTGGAAGAACCCTGTACAGGAATCCGCAAACTTACAGGAGTGGAGAGAACCTGCGGATGTGCTGAGGAACTGACATGAGGTGAATCCTGTCGAGGAGAGTCTTCAACACTGGTACAGGAACAGGCACGGTCAATCCTGTAGCTTGTACTGCCTCAGACACCAAGGATGTATCCTGCACGCAGGAAGGTACAGGATTGATCCTGGCTGCTGGAGAGGAAAACGTGAGCGTCCTAGACCTCCAGTCGATCTGCGGATTTGCAACAACGAACCATGGCATGCCAAAAATGATGGGAGTCGACCGAGTCTTGATCAAGTTGAAGGAAATCGAACAGTTGAATGCACCATGACTGCAAGAGAGAGGTGTGGTAGCGTGGGTAACTGCGCCAGAAGCAATCAAACGACCATCGGCCACCTCTACAGGAACTGCACGCTTCAACTTCACCACCGGAATGCCATGCTGAGCTGCAAAAGTGTCATCCATGAAACATGCATTTGCACCAGTGTCTAACAGGGCAAACTCCTTGAGCTCTCGATTATTGAGGCGAATGTGTACAGGAAACTTGAGTGATGGAATGGTATGAGCAGCACCAATGGAGCCTGCACCTACGTCCAACTTCGCGGCTCCTAGACGAAGTGGACATTGAAGTTTTCCGACTGAACTTCAGCTTCGGCTTCACGCGTCTTGAACTTCTGGCTTTATTAGGACATTCCGCCACCTTGTGTCCTGCTGCACCACAATACAAGCATAGGTTCTCACCCCGACGACGTTGCTTCTCAGCAGTTGAAAGTGGGCCACGCTTGGATTTGTTAACCTCCATAGGAACTGCTCCAGAAGGTGTCGTAGGAACATGTGCCGGCTACAGGATTGGGTTGGCAGGAACTGCTGACGGAATTTTTCCTGACGGCGCTCGAACAAACGGTTGTCGCAGCGAACGGCCTGTTGCATGATCTCCGCTAACGTTTGAGCATCCGGTAATGTAAGGAGAAGGTCCTTCACATCATCCCTCAGCCCAAAACGGAAAGTGTTCGATCAATGCAGTCTCGTCCCATGGAATGTTCGTGCACAATTGCTGAAATTCGGATGCATAAACGGAAGCTGGTCTGGATCCTTGTGTGAGCTTCCGTAACTTGTGCATGCAGAACGGTACTTATCAGGATCTCCAAACAGGCTTCAAAGGCAGCCACGAAACCTTCAAAGTCTTCCATCAATGGGTCGTCACGCTCCAGCAAGGGGCAACCCAAGCTCGTGGAGATCCACTTAGTAAGGATGCCAAAAGGCCAACCTTTTGTGCATCCGTCGAGTAGCGGCGTGGTTGCATGCGGATCAAGAGCCGGATCTGATTCAGGAAACCTTGGAAATCGGCACGGTTGCCACTGAACTTCTCTGGCATGCTGATCTTCGGCTCCGGAGAAAAGTTCGATGAAGAAGGAACCACCGATGCCTGAGAGAGAGCCTGCGCAGCAGCCTTGGAGGATGCATCAGCAGCTGCATGTGCCGCATGGGTGGAGCCTTGCAGATCGGTGACCACTTGGCGCAAAGTGGCCAGCTCATGAAGCAACATTTGGTGCTCGCGTTGAAAGTGCTCAAAATCAGCCATGATCTATAAAAGAAAGAAAGGAGAAAAACGAAGGAAAAGAATCAAGGAAAAAAAGTAGCTGGGAAACGAAGAGCTATGAAAGAGTTACTATCAAACTGTCAAGCCACGATCCAGGAAACAGGAAGTGAGCAGGATTCCAAGAGACAGGAAGGCTTGACTCAGGCAGGATAGGAAACAGACAGGAACTAGGAACTCAGGAGCAAGACAGACGGACAGGACAGGATCAGATAGGACAGGAACAGGACTGGATCAGGACGAGATAGGAAAGACAGGATCCAGGAGCGAGACAAGAGCAGAGCAAAGGAGCAAGAACAAGACAAGACAAGAATGATCGTAGAAAGACTGGTGTTGATAGTAACTGATTGTACAACAATTAGGTCGGAGCTTTTATGCTCACAACTCCAAGCTAATCTAGTCATGAGTCTAATCTAGTCATGAGCTAAGAATAGTGTCCCTTATCCTCTAGGCATATCCTGTAGCATATCCTATAGGAATATCCTATAGGTATATCCTGTAGGAATATCCTGCAGGCATATCCTGTAACCCGTATCCTGCATCCTGTATCCTGTATCCGGAATCCTGTATCCTGTATATCGGGTTGTGAACACAAGATTGAGAATCAAACTTTTGACGTTTGTAATGCTCTAAGAGAATGTAAGCTTTTGAACTTTAAATGGGTGTTTAAATGCACTCACGATAGTATAATTAACCAACACCACTATAAGGCTCATCTTATGGTTAAAGGTTTACACATGTGAAAAGCATCAACTATGCTAAGACCTTTTCACATGTAATCAAGATGATGAGTGTGCATGTGATTCTAGCTCTTACCAATGCCAGAAAGTGGAAGGTCCATTAGATGGATGTTAAAACAACTTTCCTACATGGAGAGTTTGGTAAAAAGATCTTTATGCACATTCCTATTGGGTTTCATGTCATGGAGATCCTACAAAAGTCTAGAAGCTTTGGAAAGCCTTATATGGCCTCATGCATATGGTATCACAAGTTTGATGAGGCACTTCGCTGACATAGTTCTCAATGTGCTGCTGCAAATTCCAATATCTATATGAGAGATGATGGCAAAGACATGCTCATTGTCACTCTATGTTAATGACTTGTTAGTCACCGAGAGAGATTGAGGCTACCATTTGTAACCTCAAGATCAAGCTTATTAAGACATTTTGGATGAAGGACTTGGGCATCATCTTGAGCATTCATATGGAACAAGATACCAAGACTGTTATGATGAAATTGCATCAGAGCCAATATGTGGAGTTATCATTTCGATATGGCTAATTGCTATTTTGCATGGATACCTATGATCACTGGCACATTCACACATGAAAATGCCAAGGAGGAGCTGCCGAAGAGGTCCATCTTTATAAGGCCGTACATATGCTATAGTCACCATTATGTTTAGTCAATTCAATACAAATCATGCATTAACCATTGGAAGCTCTTAAACACATTTACACTATGTCAAGGGATAGTGGACTATGGTTTATGCAAATCCATAAGTGACATGGCATTGGTACGCTACACCCATGCCAACTGGGCCACCAGCCAAGTAAATATTTTCACCAAGCCTCTAGGCCCTGACTAGTTCCTTTTATTCAGGACTAAGATTAGGATTTTACCATGTTTTAAATAAAATCTAAATGAAGCCATTGAGGAGATTGTAATATATAAACTAAGTCTATTCACACACACGTGTGTGTGTTGTTTGGTGTGATTATATAAACTTCAAGACCGCAGTTTTTAAACATGGAAACGAAAGAGAGCTTCCGGAGCCGCTAGTGTTTGGAGATATAGAGAAGTAAGCTGAGAGTCATCCTTAATTATATTTAATTTTTGAAGGTAACCTCCGGATTACACCTAGCGCGACTATCTATGAAAAATGTCATCACCCTTTTCAAAAATATTGGACATATCTACATATCAACTTCCGTCACCCAAATATGTTATTAGTATTATCGTCAACCGCACGCGGCTTATAATCATTTTATATTGTGTATATAAACGAGCTCTTTGTACATTAGAAAAACAAAAAGCTCATTTTGCCCTTTGATAAACTTAACCCTTTTTGGCAAAATGTCTACTCATTTAATATTTTTGTTGGTAATTGCATGCATGGCTACTTTTACTACTGCCTCTAAACAGGTATTCAAATATTATAACAATTAACATGTTAATAACTTGGATTTAATTACAGGACTATATTGTATACATGGGAGGCACCAAAGGAATGCTTTGCTGTTTCATTAACATCATCCCATCTTGATATTCTTTACTTCAGCAACCGGCAGGTGTTTATTTATTCTTTATATTCAAAATAATAAATAAATAGCATTAATACTTTGTATATTCACTTGCTGAACTAGATCATGTTTTCCTTTTCAGTGTGGAACTGGCCTCTGAAGCCATCATTCATAGCTATAAGCACGGTTTAATGGATTTTCTGCAAGATTAAGGGAGGATCAAGCTAAATCAATATCCAGTAATTATTGTGTATATACATATTACAGACACACACACACACACACACACACAGTATATTATATATATTATATATATATATATTATATATATATATTATAT
>PUQB01000346.1:0-41377 GCA_003024785.1 Selaginella tamariscina
AACCAGGAAAGCAGCAAATCTAAACATAACAAGCAGAACGACCAAGAATTTCATCTTCATTTGAATGTAGGAATGGAGAGATCTGAAAAAGGCATGTGTGTGGGCATGTGTGGAACCTTAAATTATTAAATTTACTACATTTACTATTAATATTTACCACCGACCAGTTGAGTAAGTTATACTGCCCTTAAGGACAAGGACTTGCCCTTAAGGCTATGATAGTTGTATCAGTAGCCTTGAAGGATAAAGCTGTGAGGTGGTGGATACGCATTCGAAATTAGTGCCAATTAGCTCACCAAGAGATGATTGAACTTGGAGGAGTTCTCTGAGCTATTTAAGAAAGTGTATGTTCCTTGATTTGATGTGTCTCATGTGAGGCGTGAATTGCAACATTAAAGCAAGGGAAGATGACATTGGATGACAATTACTTTGTGTGTACCTAACGTGTCTATCAACCAGCAGAAGGATTATTTTATAGATGGGTGTGAAGTGCTAATTGAATAACATCTTAACTCGGTGATTCAGTCCAAGACTTTGAGGAGCTGTTCGAATATGCTCGCTTGCTAAATGAGGAGGATAAGGTGTTTAAGGAGAATGAGCGACATGGCAAGAAGCGTGGTAGGAGCACCTCTCCAAGTCCTCGTGAGCACCAGGAGTATAGAGGGAATAGCCATCGTGCTAGGCCGAAGTCCAAGCTGGTAGCTCTAGTTCTTATCGCACACAACGGCCTAAGAAGATTGTCAAGGTGTTTGATAGTGAACGTTGCCACCTGTGTGGAGAGGTGGGACACTGGAAGGCCAATTGTCCAAGGAGGAACAAGCCCAAGGGCAAGGGTTCAATGGTGACAAGGACAAGGAGACACCTAAGAAGCTTCAGGAGATGGAGCGTGGAGAGGAACACAAGGGAGATAGTTCTAAGCCACGAGGTAAATTTTGTCTGTTCTTGCTCGACAGGTAAACTGCATGGCACGGGAGGAGCCACACACGTGCTATTGTGGTGGAGGGACGACTTGGTGAACGTCCAGTGCGAATCCTCTTGGATAGCGGAAGTAGCGATAACTTTGTATCAGCAAAGTTAGTGCAAGTGCAGCTTGCCCATGAAGACTGTGCCTCAATACGAGATTGAGGGCTCAGCTACTGTCACACAGAGCTGGAATGCTTGTGTGGAGGAGTTACAGCTGACGGTTGGCAAAACTCAGCTGGTGGAGACTTTCTTTTTGCGGAGCTAGCGTGTGGACCTCATCCTTGGGATGAGCTGGCTGGAGCGTGTGGATCCTGAGATCAAGTGGAGCATCAAGCGAGTGAAGCTTGAGTACAGTGGAGTGAAAGACACTTGGTTTGGAACAAGGCTTGAGTCTCCAAACAAGTATCTTTCTACTATGTCTTTGAAGAAATATCTCCGTAATAAAGAAGATCAAGTCTTTCTGATGTATATACGTGAGTTAGATTCTTCTAATGTCATTGGGCGAAGCTGCTGTGCAAGTTGTCCTTGAGGAATTTGCTGATGTCTTCCCTCCCGAGCTACCTCATGGCTTACCACCTGCAAGAGGTGTGGAGCATGAGATTGTGTTGGAACAGGGTACGAAAGCCATTTACCGTAAGCCGTTCCGACTGAGCCATGCTGAGGAGCAAGAGGTTAAGAGACAAGTGATGGAGCTATTGGAATATGGCTTCATACAACAGCAAGTCTCCATTTGGTGCACCAGTATTGCTTGTCAGGAAGAAGGATGGCACCATGAGGATGTGCATAGACTACAGAGCTCTCAACAAGCAAACAGTGAAGGACAGGATGCCCATGCCACGTGTGGATACTATCATGGATCATCTCGGTGGAGCCAGAGTGTTCACCAAGATAGATTTGCGTAGCGGGTATCATCAGATTGCTGTGAAGGAGGCAGATATCTACAAAACTGCTTTCAACACTAGCTTCGGGCATTTTGAGTTCACTGTTATGCCCTTAACAGCCACATTCACTCGGTTGATGACTGAGGTGTTTGGTGACTACTTGCATGACTTTGTGGAGATCTTCCTCGACGATATTCTTATTTACAGTAAGAATATGAAGGAGCATGTGGAGCATTTGAGAGTTCTTCAATTGCTGAGGGAGAACAAGCTCTATGCAAAGAAGAGCAAATGTGCATTTGCTCAGTGCGAAGTGGAGTATTTGGGTCACATTGTGACGCCAAGTGGAGTGAAGACTGATCCACAGAAGGTGGCAGTGGTGGAGCAATGGCCAGTTCCTAGCAATGCACAAGAGTTACGGAGTTTCTTGGGCATGGCTGGTTATTACCGGCGGTATGTCAAGGATTATGCCAAGAAAGCTTCTCCGTTAACTAGGTTGCTAAGGAAGGACGTTCCCTTTGCATGGAGTGCTTCAGAGGAGAGCAGTTTCCAAGCTTTGAAACAAGCTTTGGTACGTGCAGTTTTATGTATTGCAGATCCCTCTAAGCCTTATGAGGTATCGTGTGATGCAAGTGGAGTGGCCATTGGAGCTGTACTTATGCAAGAGGGAAGGCCTATTGCTTATGAGAGTCGTACTTTGAATCCTGCAGAGCAACGGTACTCAACGTATGAGCAAGAACTACTGGCTATTGTTAATGCATTACGAGTTTGGAGGCACTATCTTTATGGTGCAAGTTTCAAGGTGTTTACAGATCACAAGCCTTTGGTGTATCTGTTCACACAGAAAGAGTTAAACTCTCGGCAAGCTCGCTGGATGGTTAAGCTCATGGAGTTTGGCGAATTTCCTATTGAGCATCGCGCAGGAAAGGCTAACGTGGTGGCAGATGCTTTGTCACGCGTTAGGAGAGCCACAGTAGTGGGAGAATTCCAAACACGCTTATGTAATGCATTAACAAGGACGGTCAGTGAGTTTAGCCAAGTAGTTCAACATGCTCAAGCACAAGACGCCGAGGTGCAGGAGCTCAGAGGACAGCTAGAGCCACCATTCTCATTTCAGGATGGAGTTTTGTACTACAATGGCTGTGTGTATCTTTCTCGTGTGGCCCATTTGATCAAGAGAAGGTTCTACTTCAGGAATATGAAAGATGATATCATAGAGTATTGCAGGACTTGTGACAAGTGTCAGCAAGTAAAGGTGCTCAGGGAGAAACCAGGTGGGCTATTAGTACCATTGCCTATTCCTGACAAGCGATGGGGCAGTATCTCTATAGACTTTGTCACCCATTTGCCAAGGACACAGAGGCAGAATGAACAGGTGTGGGTCATTGTGGACAGGTTGACAAAGTTTGTCAAGTTATTTCCCTTGGGAAAGAATGTGAATGCATCCGAGCTGGCTATGATGTATTTACAACATGTATTTCCTATCCACGGATTTCCATATGATATTGTAAGTTATCGGGACTCCAAGTTCACTTCTAGCTTTTGAAGAGGCTTTTCTAAGTGCATGGAAGTGAAGCTTAAGCTGTGTAGTGAAGATCATCCCGAAATAGATAGGCAAACAGAGAGGTGAACCAAGTTCTGGAAGATATGCTAAGGTGCACTGTTAACCAGAAGGAAGGCCAGTGGGATAAGTATATTCCATTACTTGAGTTTGCTTATAATAACAACTAGCACAATGGCATTGGAATGAGTCCATACTATGCTATGTTTGGACGGCATCCCAAAACAGCTTTTGAGCTAGGTTTAACAAGTAAGAAAGGTCAAGGCAATATGGATGAGGAAGCTAAAGATCTGAGTGTTGAGCTTGGAAACATTCAGAGTTTGAGCAAGAAGAACTTACAAGCAGCTTAGAGCCGAGCTATCAAGTTTGCTAATGAGCACAAAAGCTTTCAAGAGTTCAAAGTGGGAGAGTATGTATATCTCCAAGTGGTATTTGTTGTGTGGCCTTACTGAAGGGACACAATAATAAGTTTTCTCCCAGGTACTCAGGTCCTTATGAGATTCTGGAGTGTATCGTAAAGTGGCATATTGACTATGGTTGCCAGAAGGAGTGAGGGTGCACCCAGTGTTTCATGTTAGCTAGTTAAAGAGAGTACTCACAAGGAACAAGTCTTGGGTAGATTCTGTGGATGTACAAAGCTAATGATACAGGATCAGTTGAGTAAGTTATACTACCCTTGAGGACAAGGACTTGCTAATGAGGGAAGGATTGTTATGACCCGTATAACAAATCAAAGAATATTCCCCATAAAGGCATAGGCCAAATATTCCCAAAAGGTTATACATATATATAGAAGAATCCAAAAAGAATATAGATATAAGGTATAAAAGGGAATTAGGAGAATCAAGAAAGGCACTCTAATATTGGAAGCCTTTTTGAAGAGCAACATGTGGAAACTAGAGACAGCTTGGGGGAGGTTGGGTGGTTTTGTGAAGGTCTCTAGTTTGTATGTAGTGGTGCCTAACAATTTTAGGTATGTTCAGTTCTCTTAAGTACCATAGAAATTAATTGTTTGTTATTTTTTAAAGTTTATAAATAAATATTTAAAATATTTTTAATATTTTTAAAGAATCTATTCTATACTTAAATATGCTATAGTGAGAATAATTGAGATAACAACACTCAAAATAAGAGCATAAGTAACAAATATATTACAAAAAAAATTAGAAAAATAGTAAGATTAAGACAAGTAAAATAATAAATTTATAACCAAAAAAGATTAGGATAAAATAATAACATTAAATTTATTACAGCATTAATAATATTACTCTCAATTTTAAATTAAATATTGTCATGACCTTGTGCAAAGGGCGAAACTTTTAAAACAAGGATAGAACCTTTGAACTGAAAGGAGGAGATTGTATTCAAGAAGAATAAATACAAAATGAAACACAAGGCCGAAGATTAGTGTTGAATGATTCTGAAAAATCTGGAACTGGAACCCTATTTATATATTTGAGGTCCTAGAATTGTGTGGTCCATAATTGGTCTGGAATGTGTGGTCCACAATTGGTCTGGAACATGCTACGCCTTGCTGTTGATAGTGTAATTCAGCATCTAAGATCATATGGATAAGTTGGCACGTCATCCATCACATCATCATTTGCGACGTGGCAGATGACATGGCAGATGACGCGACAGATGACGTGGGTGGTGAGGTGGGTGATGAGGTGGCAGCTGATGTGGGTGATGACATGGCGACTAACATGGGTGATGACATGGCGACTTACGTGGGTGATGACATGGCTATTGATGTGCCTGCTAACATGGGTGATGATGTGGCTGCTAACGTGGGTGATGACGTGGCAGCTGACATGGATAATGACATGGCGGTTGGTGTGGGTGGTGATGTGGAGGCCTATGTGTTAAGGTGTACATAGAATTCTTGAGGTATCTAGAGAGGTAGTTAGACGGTGTAGAACGTAGGAGAGAAAAACTTGGAATTGTTGGTTGTATTTTTGCCCCATGAATAAACTTCTAAGTTGGCTAACACATATGTGTGTTAGTGGAATGGTCTCGCGTTCAAGTTCTGTGAAAGGTAAAAAATAATTGATGATTCTTACACTATCTCCCCCTTCGATGATGAGCACCACGTGTCATTAGTCCATGTTTTGCAGGATATCGATGATGGAACTCGACAACAAGATCAGGAGCATTAACAACACTAACCCAGTCCACGCTATCTCCCCCTTCGATGAGCACTGTGCATCATTAGTGGACTATCTCCCCCTTCGATGATGAGCACCGCGCGTCATTAGTCTATGTTTTGCAGGATATCGATGATGGAACTCGACAACAAGATCAAGAGCATTAAAGATCAAGAGCATTAACAACACTAACCCAGTCCATGAAATAGTGAAGCTGTCACCTCGAACTCAGCTTAGAGTCAAGAATTGCAGCAACCTCGAACTCAAGTTCACCAGCAACCTCAAACTCAGGTTCACCAGTCCATGTTTTGTAGGATATCGATGATGGAACTCGGCAACAAGATTAGGAGCATTAACAACACTAACCCAGTCCACGAAATAGTGATTGAACTCAGCTTAGAGTCAAGAATTGCAACAACCTCGAACTTAAGTTCACCAGTAACTTTCACCAGCAACCTCAAACTTAGCTTGGAGTCAAGAATTGCAGCAACCTCGAACTTAGCTTGGAGTCAAGAATTGTAGCAACCTCAAACTTAGCTTGGAGTCAAGAATTGCAGCAACCTCGAACTTAGCTTGGAGTCAAGAATTGTAGCAACCTCAAACTTAGCTTGGAGTCAAGAATTGCAGCAACCTCGAACTTAGCTTGGAGTCAAGAATTGCAGCAACCTCGAACTCAGGTTCACCAGCAACTGTAACCAAAGGCATGAACTCAGCTTGGAGTCAAGAATTGTAGCAACTTCGAACTCAGGTTCACTAGCAACTGTAACCGAAGGCATGAACAAAATGAGCAGCAGGCTCCCAAGTGTGGTCGTTGGGCGGATAACTGACCTAGTCCACGAAATAGTGAAGCTAACCACGAACAAGCTTGGAGTCAAGAATTGCAGCAACCTCGAAACTCAGGTTCACTAGCAACCTCGAACTCAGGTTCACTAGCAACCTCGAACTCATCTTGGAGTCAAGAATTGCAGCAACCTCAAACTCAAATTCACCAGCAACCTTGAACTTAGGTTCACTAGCAACCTCGAACTCAAGTTCACCAGTAACCTCAAACTCAGCTTGGAGTCAAAAATTGTAGCAACCTCGAACTCAGGTTCACCAACAACTGTAACTAGAGGCATGAACAAGATGAGCAGCAGGCTCCCAAGTGTGGTCGCTGGGCGGATAACTAACCCAGTCCATGAAATAGTGAAGCTAACTATGAACAAGCTTGGAGTCAAGAATTGCAGCAACCTCAAATTCAGGTTCACCAGCAACCTCGAACTCAGCTTGGAGTCAAGAATTGCAGCAACCTCGAACTCAAATTCACTAGCAACCTCGAACTCAGGTTCACTAGCAACCTCGAACTCAGCTTGGAGTCAAAAATTGCAGCAACCTCAAACTCAGGTTCACCAACAACTGTAACTAGAGGAGGTGCCAACAACCTCAAACTCATCTTGGAGTCAAGAATTGCATGGAGTCAAGAATTGCAGCAACCTCGAACTCAACTTCACCAGCAACTATAACCGGAGGAGGTGGTGGAAGAAGTTAGCCGGGTTCAGAAGGAGCATGATAAGGCTCCCAATAAAGAAACATGGAACACGGGATGGATCCGAATGGTTGGTGGAAGTTCGAGATGAAACGTCACATTAGAGAATCTCTCGATGATGCGAAATGGGCCCAAGCGTTAATAGTCCAGCTTGTCACAGGGACGTGTGGTTGACCAATGACGCTGAAGGAGCCACACTTAGTCACCAACTATGAATGCTGGAGGAGAGAAACAGGAACGATCAGTAGCTTGTTGTTGCAATCCCGAGCGTGTTAAAGATGATGCTGCACTTCTTCATGGACCTGTTGGAGATGCTCAACACGATCATCGGCAGCAGTGGTAAGGCCAGGAACCATGGACAAGCTATAGGACCAGTGAGGATGAACAACAGAGAACGCGAAAAATGGCGACACACCTATGGATGAGTGTGCCATGTTGTTGTATGCAAACTTGGTAGCAGGAAGGAGATCGACTCAATCATCTTGCAGATGAGAAATGAAACACCAGAGATATTATTCCAAAGTTTGAATTGTGCACTCCATTTGGCCATCTGTTTCAAGATGATGTGTAGTAGACAACTTCTCGATAATAGCCGATCTAAGAATCTTCGCTAGAATGCTAAAGTGAACTGGGGACCTTGATTAGTGACAAGTTCATCAGGAAGACCATGAAGAAGAACACCTCCCGGTACACTAGATCTATAGCATTAGGATCTAAGTTGCAAAGGACAAAGTGCGCCATCTTAAAGAATTGATCAACAATGACTAAGACAACATCAAACCCTCTAAAAGGCGGTAAATCAGTGAGGAAATCCATAGTGATGGAGGACCATGGCTGTTGAGCAATAGGAAGAGGCTGTAGTAGTCCAACCAGTCGATGACGAGGAAGCTTTGTACGCTGGCACGTGTCACAAAATTGCACAAATTTTCAACATACATGCAAAGCCGAGGCCACTAGAACACACGCTGTACCAACTTGATCGTCTTTTGAATGCCAAAATGTCTTGTAGCTGTGTTGTCATGGCAATGTTGGACAACTCGCAACCTTAGTTCTCCATCCGGAACATAGATTTGGATGTGGTGGTACAACAACCCATTATGAAGATGAAAAGCAGCATAATCTCGTAGTTATGACCATGAAGACAATGATTGAACTCATTGAACATGTGCAAGGACATCACAAGCAAACTTGTCTTGAGGAAGACTTTCTCGGATTAAATCCAAAAACAAGAGCAGAAGAACGACAAAGCACGTTCACCAACAACTAGTCGGAGCTCAGGATGACTTGTTCTTGTTGATCAAATGGGATTTCACCTAGTACTAGAAGTAGGTAACTACGACAAGATAAAGCATCTACTTTGCCATTTAGATGATCAGGACGATGAATAATCATATAGCGGAACCGGGACAAAGACTATGCCCATTGCGCTTGACGCTGATTGAGAACTCGTGCTGTTGCCCAGTACTGGAGGTTCTTGTGATCACAATACACCTTAACCACATGCGGGGAACCTCCAAGGAATCTATGCCACTCTTCAAAGGCATCGATGATCGCCAGCATATCCTTATTGTAGACATTGTAGTTGATCTCAGATGCAGTGAACTTGTGGGAATGGAAAGCAATGGGATGGAGAAGATGATCTGACCTTCCTGGGATAGCACTCCACCAATAGCAAAGTCAGAAGCATCAGCTTCCACAAAATATGGCTTCGCAGGGTCAGGATGGATAAGAACAGGTGCTGAGGTGAACGCCTTCTTTAGGAATTTGAATGCCTCCAGCCTCAAAGGACCAGACAAATGGAACATCTTGGCCAGTCAACTTTGTCAATGTGTCACAACCTTTCCCTCTCCCCTTATGCCAACTAGGCAAAGGACCAATTGGTGTTTATGAGAGGGCCCCTGGTCATGATGACTCAGTTACGCTTGAGTCTTTTTGCCCACATATCCCACAATCTTTACCCAGGTAGTCAACTCACCAGGTTAGAACTATGACACTCCCACCCATTTGAGAAAGTGGATGATTGAGAAAGTGGATGCCCTCATCCACAAACTTCAAGGGGTTGCTACTATGCCTTCCTCCAGAAGGTGCAGCCAGAGGCGTTGCTACTCATGCCCTTCCTCTAGAAGGTGCAGCTAGAGGCGTTTCTACTCACGCTTAGCTCTATTATGCTTGGCCCGCAAGTTGTACTCGCATCACATGTCAATCGGGCTAGAGGCGATCACAGAGCCGCTTAGTTGTACACATGTGATCGAGGGGTTTAGTTAGGCAAGGACAAGTGCGCCAACCTTAGTGGCTTGAGCTTTACTCAAAGTTCATCCCCTGATGAGAATCAAACCTAGGACCGCTCTGATACCAAATGTAAGAACTTTTCCCTCTCCCTTATGCCAACTAGGCAAAGGGCCAATTGGTGTTTATGAGAGGGCCCCTGGTCATAATGACTCAGTTACGCTTGAGTCTTTTTGCCCACATATCCCACATATCCCACAATCTTTACCCAAGTAGTCAACTCACCAGGTTAGAACTATGACACAATGGCAATGCAATCTTGGAGAAATCTCGAACAAAACGTCGATAGAAGTTCGCAAACCCGAGGAAACATCAAGCGTCATGAACATTTGATTGTTTCTCCCACTCCAAGAGCATGCTTGGACATGATTATTTGAATAAGAAAATCAAAAAAAAAAAAAAGAAAGAAAGAAAAAAAAATGAGATTGATGACAAGCGGGAGCAGAAGCTTGTCATTACCTCAGTATCATTCAAACTGTCACTATTATGACCCATATAACGAATCAAAGAATATTCCCTAGAAAGGTATAAGCCAGAATATTTGTGAAGAGATATACTAGAAGTACATGCATGAAATATGATTAGAATACACATATGCTTTCTATACCTTACGTCAAGGTTACTCAATATTACTTAACAAAAATGCAAGGATAACAATCTATTTTTTTTAAACACCTTGGTGCACCTGGCACTGAGGTTGCTGTGCACATTAATTTGTCATCTGCTAGGCTCATATTTTAACTACACTTTCTAGTTTCCCTAGTTTCCCTTAGTGCCAAGGTTGGAGCGTGTCCCCCTCCATGCTGAGGTTGGATCAACCTTGGTGTCCAACCTTAGTGTTGAGGGTGTGACGGTCCACCCTATTATTTCCGCACCAAGGCTTTACACATCTATTTCATTGACTTGTTTATTTCATGTCAGAATGCTTAAAAGACACAACTAACATGCTACACAAACTGTTGCATCACATCCCCTTGTCCCTCAAGATGGACGAAGAACCTAGACTGAACCAACAACTTCTTTTGACAAATTTTGTGCGGACACCTTTGTCCAACATGCTTGACGGCTTGGAGAGAAGGGAGGAGAAAATTTGTTACATATCCCACTTATATTATTGAAGGAGAATAAGAAAGTGTGATTGATTGCAAGGAATATGAGCAATCTAATACATTCCTTCACACAAATAGCTACATAAGCATGGCGTAAGCTTTTGTGGTTACAGTGAGAAGGGAACTAAACTTTATAGAAAAGAAGGCCATTGAAGAATACAAGTTATTGGGAGATGTGTGCAAGTCTTTTTAAAAACAATGCAAACAGCTGCATGATCTAGCCATCCTAGTAAACAAAACATTCGAGGTTTGGGATGGTAATAATTGCCTTCAGTGGCTGCACATCATTAATGATGAGGAACGTTATTACAATGATAGAACACACCATGTGTTTGTCAAATCCACTTGTTAGAAATAATGAACTATTCATAAACTATCCCACTCATATAGGTTATAAAGATAACTAATGAGTAAGTATGTTACATATATATTCTCATATTATTAAACATGTGTGTCTTAGAGTTTTGTCCAGCATTTTTACGGAGTTATCTCAAAGATTGTATGCTATGAGGTAGTGCAAGAGGTATAGCAACTTCGAGTATTACCTACAATCCATCTCATTGGAAGACAAAAGAATCATTCATAAAGAGAGGCTAAGATTGTGGGAACTAACGGGATCACTATCGAAAGTAACACATATATTCATTTTTCTTAGGGTAAATTTATTTGCTCTTTGCCATTACTTAGAGATAATCATCGGTGTTGAGGATTATCTCTTCTTCTTCTTTTCAACATAATTACCTTGGTATTTTATGCAACCCAAATACTAAAAGAATGAAAAAAGTAGAATTGATTCACTAATATCAAAGGGTATGGGACATCGGCCACATACAAAAAGCTAAGTAGAACATAAGAAACAATCAGATGATAACAATGGGCAAATACTTCTTTATCATAAATGAAGATTTGAATGGTGTGGACTTTGTTGATAAATAAAATTTCAACTGGATGGAAGCTAACATCAAATGCCTTGGCATGGAGAAATGGACTTCACTATTCAGGCTGTCATTGATGGACAATTCTAGAGTTTCACATTTAAGATGAAGGTCATGAATAAGTTATTTAGTGTAGCTATTATCCACTTCAAGAACATTGTTATTCCTAGGGTGGCAAAGAATTCGAACATTGGCTCATTATATGGTGGATGAACTGGATGATAAAGGGCGTGTGCGTAGAGAGTGTGGCAAAAGTTGTAAAAGACAAGAATGAGGTTGATCACTACGACTACTCATGTTGACCTTTTTCATGGAGACCTTTTTCAAGAGAAGGAGGCCCTTGTGGATGATTGATATCCATACATAGCAAATAAAGATAACTTATTTAAATACCATGTTCAACAAATTATAGATCACATGCTTCTACAATAATTCTTCTTCTTTTTGTCCTACCTCAATTATAAGTTCGATCTAATTTATAGGTTTGTAGAAGCAAACTAGAGGTTCTCAACCTTTGTTGTAGTTAAGAATGAATAGACAAACAAATTATTTTATTCTCAATTCAGAACTGTATTGGAAGTTTCCTCACAAAATCCTCTAAATAGAAAAATACATCTTTAATCTCTATCTCGGTCTAGGTTGTGTACTAAATGATGAGATGCACAATGAAGTCAGATTGCGGAAGGTTAGCAAGCAAGGACAAAGAAGAGGAAGCAGTGAATCTACTAATAGCAGTGGAATTGAAAAGGACAAGGGAAAAGGGAGGAAATTTTATGTTGAGGACAAGTTGTCTTGGCTAAAGCTCTTGGAGTCCAAAATATATATGGGACATTCCCAAACTAAAAAAATTCAAAAGATTGTTCAGTTCTTACAAACTAGCAATGTACAACCAACATTGTCATAAGGGTGGGGTTGTGATCTCATAATATGCAAGTTGTAACTAAAATGGGCATAGTTATAGTCTCATTTTTTAATAATTAACAATTTTAGCTATTAAATTAACATTTTCTAATATTAAAGGAATATTCTTTAAAATATATGTTTGAAAACAGAATATTCTATTTTGTAATCGACCCTTTAATAAATTATAGCATTCATTAAATAGAAATTAATAACATTATAAAAGTAGAAGGTATTAAATTATATAATATATTATATTTAAGATTGTATGAGCCTAATATAATAATTAAGGAAGAGACATTATATAAATATTGATGTTGTTATTAAAATAATAATATTTAAAATAACATTATTAAATATAAATTTGTAATAATAATAATATATATAATAATAACAAAATCCTATAATAATATAGTTAATCTTCCATATCGTTTTATAAATTTATATAGTTAAGTAAACAATTTGGTACTATTATTAAAGAGTTTATAATAATTATGAATATTAAATATACGAGATTTTATAATTTTATAATTGTTTAAGCTTCAGAAAACATACATTCTCTTGCACTTTTGTTAATCATGACTTTATCAACGCTTTTTGACATCCACCCATATCAAATGGATTTAACATTTATAAAACATGTTGGGTCTTTTGATTAAGAGACCATGTTTTCTCTATGCATCCATTATATCTTTTACTCTCCTTCTCGTGTCGCCTTTTTTGTGGTTTGAACTATGTAACCTTAATCATACTATTTTTTGTGATTACTTCAGGTGGGTCGATAATTTGACCCATTCAAATAAGCTGATTATATGACACATATGAAGTAATGAGAACCATCATTAGTTTTTGAAGATCCTTGCAGCAATCAAAGTATGCTTTAAGTTTTTTGTTCCTTTGTCCAACAAAGTGTGGGGTTTGCATTTCCACATCACTACTGGCTTCTATGTCGTCTGTGCTCAGTGATGTCATTTTAATCTCCTCTCGCCACCTTGTTTTAGGCGAAAAAGGGTGTTGCAATTCTGTATTTGTAACAGTAGGCCCTTCTAACTCTCGAACAACAATCTCCCAATAGTCGACCACATGCTTATATAGTTTTGAGTAACCAATTGCCTTATCAGAATTCTTTTGCATCAATTTTTGAACCTATGCCACATATTTTTTGATGTCATTAATAATAACCTCTTGTTCCTTGAGCTTGGCACTCAATGGAATAGGGTAACCACTCCTGCTCTGATGGCCGTAATTTGTACTGCATAATAGGTATATCATCTCGTATGGAGAAAAAGTATTGTAATGACACAAGGTGACCAACTAAAGAATCACTCCCCTCTTTTATACTCGAGAAATATTTTGAAGTCTGGCACCTTAATCACAAGCAAAGCACAACTTTTTTTGGAGATGCAGTTTTCAAAAAGATTCATCATATGTGGTAAGGTAAGTGTACTTATCCTTTTTATAGAGTTGGAGACCTTGTTGAAGAACGCATCAATATCTTCATGAGTGTGACCAACCATAAGGAAACTGAGCGTGATTGTCTCAAACACACCTTTGGCAACAAGCATTGACAAGTATACTAGCACATATCTAGAAAATAAAAGTAAGTATGAGCTTGAGAAACCCTCAAGTAAAATGATTTACTTATTTTGTTCTCACATGCACAATTATCCATCTGTAAAAGCAATGACGAGGAAGCTTATTTGATGTTGAGGACACATGTACACTATTTGAGCTAAATCCCTCCACTGAACCTAAACTCTCAATAGGGCCATCTATTTTTTGTGCAGGCTGTTGACAATGCCTCTCATATTCTCAAGTAGCCTCAAGTGCAGATGTGTTCATGAAAGCATTATGTAAAGGTTGAAAGTGTTGTTTCTTCACTTTGAGATCACTAATAAGACTTGTTTGTGAGTGGGATTCAAAAGTTTCTGAAACACATGGCCAACGACCCAATAATGAAATTGGAGTTGCTAGACCAATGTGGAAGTGAAAAGTGTTCATATGACTCACAACTGTGTCCATGTGTTAGCACACCTGTCAATGAAATTGAAAGTTTCATGACATTTCCAAGGCACTTTGATGTTGCAATGAGCTTTAAAATGCTGGTCTTTGAATGATTCATCTTCCCATGGATCAAGCACAGGTACTCTGATGGGTGTGACACAAAAAGCATGCGGTGTGCATAGTACTGAGACAGACAAATTTATTGTGTAATCATGTGGGCCTCCATCTTCTTTTTAATGGTAGTGATCTCCACGAAGGTTTTTGCACAAGCCTCTGCAGCCTTCAATGATGTACAAGTGTCACACTTGGAAAAGCTAGAATGTTTTGCAATCTCCACATCCTTAAAATGAGTATTCCATATGTTTGAAGGTACCAGTGCAGATTGCTTGGAGCCCTATCAAACTGAGGCACTTGTTCACATGTTCACACAGTTTCAATTGAGTGTAGATTGAAAGCAAAACCTTGAGATTTTCCCTGACCCCTACATTGTGGCTCGGCATTTGTGAGGCATCCTATCTGCATTTGCTTCACAAAAGCCTTGAGTATCTTTATGGCTGCCATAATGTGACGGGTTTTTGACCAAGCGAGTGTTCCTATGTATTGAGGTTCGCGCTCTATCTAGCCACTCATCCCTCTGACGGTAGAACATGGTCTTTGGGATCCTGTATATATTGTACCAAGCTTTGAAGTAGATGGCCACCTTATTAAATACCATGGATGTACTCTAATCAGATGTTCGCCACCTCAAGAGGAATCCAAGATGCAATGTGCCATTAGGTGAAACCTCTGTCACTAACTACACCCACGAAATCGGACCCTAGTTCTCTTCTGACACTGCTTCCATTGGATTTATAACTGTGACGATGCCTCTCCCAACCTCAATCTCATGAAGAAAGAGAATCACCTCATCCATCACAACATGCAAGCCATCATCTGGTAAACTCGTGTTACTATTTGTTTCTGACTCTGCATATTCTGTGTCAACCTTGACTTCATCCAAATTCCACAATATGAGAACCCTCCTCAAAATTCCATTCTCGGAACCTCAACATGCTTGTAAATGGTGTTCACCCATATGTACACACAAGATCCTTGGGCAATATTGTGACATATGCATTATCATCTCGAACTTCCACAGTTCCAGTGCCAACTATCTCGTTGTTCCGAAGAAGACATACTTTATCTTCAATATTAAAATATATTGTCCTGCACATAAATAATTGTGTTATTTACGATATCTATTTATGCAATATTTCTAAGAAATCTGAACTACGGTTGCTTAATAATATGCATGTGCAATAATACATAATTATGTAAAGAGATAATATCTCATGCTTGATTAATATAACTGATGGGCGGGATTAATCTCGCTCACGACTCCCTTCGACGAGGAACGGTGGTGGGATTAATCCCACTACCGACTCTACCCTTTCGGAGAGAGTCGGCGGGATTAATCCTGCCGTCGATTCTACCCCTTCAGAGAGAGTTGGCGGGATTAATCCCGCCGCCGATTCCCTCCAAATCGGCAGAATTAATCCCGCCGCCGGATCTTCCTAATCGGAGAGAGGCGGCGAGATTAATCCCGTCACGGACTCCCTTTGACGAGGAAGAAGTGGCGGGATTAATCCACCGCAATTCCCTCCGACGAGGAAGAGGCGGCGGAATTAATCCCGCCGCCGGATCTTCCTTGTCGGAGAGAGGTGGCGGGATTAATCTTGCCGCAATTCCCTCCAACAAGGAAGAGGCAGCGGGATTAATCCTGCCGCCGGATCTTCCTCGTCGAAGAGAGGACAAGATTAATTTTGTTGCAACTTCTCCTGAGGAAGAGACGGCGGGATTAATCCCGCCCACAACTCTCTCTAAAACTATGATTTCAAAGAGATATCGGGATAAATCATGCCCACATATCTTTAAATAAAGAAGTGGTGGCGAGATTAATTCCACCATCCCTTCTTTGCCTCCTAGAATGGTTGGCAAAGATTAATTCCGCCGACAACTCCTTCTAATAAATTCAGGTAACTCTTTATCAATTGAGAGAGTTATCGGCAGGATTAATCCCGCTGCTCTTTTTTGAGGTGGAGAAGCATTGCCCGGACTAATTCTGTTATGGCTATTAAAGAAATGGTGGCGGGATTAATCTCGCACTTCTTTTAAGAGGCGAAAAAGAAATGGCCGATTAATCTTGCCGCCCTAGCTAACTGAGAATATTAAGTTAAAAGGATATTTAAATGGATAAATCCCTAATAGAATATATTGTAATCCTAATGCATTCCTAAACCCCTAAATTTTAATTTTAAGAGAGAATGTAAGAGAGTGAATCTTTATAAGTATATCAAAATTGTTTATAATACTTGTAAACAGCAATGAAGGCGTTGTGCTTTCCTATAAACAATAACACCCAATTTAATGTCGCTCCTGAGCTGATCATTATGAAGAAAAAAGAAGATCTGAAGAGTGAAAAATACAAAAATGAACAAACCCTTGCCAAAGAAAAACCATATATGAATTTGAGTGAGAAATTAAATGCATTTTCAAATTTACATGTCAGATCGACAATACTTATGTTAGAAATTCAAAATTGTTAAAAAGAACAGAAAATTAAATTTAAGATGAATTGACACAAATAACCGACACTTTGACATATATACTTTCCAATTCCAATGAGTGTTATAAAATTGCATTTAATGTTATTCAAGTGATTCAAGCTGTTTAATATTACAAAATTTAGTAATTATTCTACATTTTTAATATTCAAGTATATATTATTAAGTTTATATTATATTATATATATATATATATATATAATATATATATATATATATATAATATTATACAATAAATAAATTGATATATTATTATGTATCATTTAAATATATTCATAGTCTGTTTATTAATTTTCTTTTCTTAATTACTCTAGTAATTAATTTACATTTCCTACTATTAATGGGATATTCTTTATTATTTTCTTAATATTCAAAGAATATTCCAATATTAAACCAATTATCATAATTAAATTAGTCTTATTCTTAATTATTTCAGTAATTATTCTACATTTGTATATATTAATGGGATTTTCTCAATTAATTTCTTATTATTTCAAGAATATTCAAATGTTAAACCTTATTATCAATATTAAATTAATATATATTATTAAAACTATATATGACTATATATTAGATAAAATAATGTATTATTATGTATAATTTAAAATATGTTCATAGTGTGTATATTAATATCATTTTCTTAATTACTTGAGTAATTAATCTTCTTTATATTAATGGGATATTCTTTATTATTTTTTATTATTCCAAGAATATTCCAATATTAAACATGATTATCATAATTAATTTAGTTAATTATTTTAGTACTTGATTTACATTTGTATATATTAATGGGATTTTCTCAATTAATTTCTTATTATTTCAAGAATATTCCAATGTTAAACCTTATTATCAATATTAAATTAATATATATTATTAAAATTATATATGCCTATATATTAGATAAAATCATATATTATTATGTATAATTTAAAATATGTTCATAGTATGTTTATTAATATTATTTTCTTAATTATTCGATGTTTGTTTTGCACACATATATAACACAATCATAAATCTATATATACACGTGCACACGCATTAGAAGCACTTACAGAGACACATATGCACATTGCCTAAACCAAACTGGAGAAATATGTTGCTTCTTTATTGAAAAACACATATGCACACACATGCACAAGCCCTAAACCAAACTGGAGAAATGTTGCTTCTTTATTGAAAAACATCATGTTGAACACATGTATGATCTATATGTACTCAGTCTATATGTATGTAACACATTGAATTTACACATGTAATATGTATGTATGTCTGTGTGTATACACGTGTGTATGTATATATATGTACTAATATATGCAATGTGTATGAATTTAATTTGTTAACACTCTCTCTCTTCTCTCATACATACACACCATGCATGATCCATGTTAGAGTTTAACTTAAAGGGCCAACACGTGGCAACACATGGCTGTCAAGTGGCCATTCAGTGTCATCACCCTGTGTGAGTAACGCTAAGTCTTCCAAGATAACCCTAAGAGTCCGACTCAGAGGCCCAATTAGGCAGAAGACTTAGAGTCCCACCCTAAGTCCCCTAAAATGACTATCCCCTGAACCCTAGAGGATAACCTAAGTAGACTTTAGGATCATGTCCTACTAGACCTAGACAGGCTCTTGCCCTAAGCCCACAAAGGAGATGTGTGTCTCACACATCCCTCATGACATAGCTAAAGCATCGTTACTTACCCTTTGAAGAATCACCCTCATCCAAGAGTACAACCCTTTTAGGGCGACAAGGGGTACCTTGAATCACAACTAACCCCTAAGGGTTTGAGTGGCCAAGTCATACCTAGACCTAGGGCTAATACTTAGTGAGGACACGAGTGTGCGCCGTAGGCGAACATGAGTGTTATGCTAAGAAAACTCCCTAAGGCTAGGTTTGGATAACCCTAAGTACACGACCTTGTGAGTGCTTCACGAAAAGGCTCATGCTAATAAGCTTAGGTTGTTCAACCCCTAAATTCAAAGGAGAGCACTCGTGTAAGCACACCTAGTTATGAGACCTAACTCCCTTAAGCAAATGCCCAAGGCTTAGCACCCTAGTGTGAACACAAGCATGTCTGTTTGCTAGAGTATCCAACCCCTTAGCGACAAACCCATGACACAACCCCAAAGGGCGTGCCTCATGCATTGTATCGTGTGATGTTTAGCCCAATGTCACATCTCCATGTGACACTGCCTTTCCCGTGGGCTATCATGCCATAGCCCTAAGATTCAAGAATTGCACCAAGTGCCACAAATGTGGCTCCTAAATGCCAATTCTAGAACCCCTCAATTATCCCTTAGGACTCGGTAAAGAAACCATGTCAATCAAGAACCCACAACCATAGTTAAATAAGGACATGAACGTGCCCTGCTTAGCTGTGAGTGTTGCTCTTAACTTGACGTGGAGGAGGAGGCTGGAGACAAGCCTCAACCTCTGCCTCTTGGAACGTGCATTCCCACAAGACCTCCCAGGCATGGATTCGCCAATGTTAAGGGTAAGCTACCCCGAAGGTGGGACGTACCCGTATCATCTGGAAGTGAGGGTGGCACAACAGAGGGTTGTGCCTTGATGACACAAGCTAGAGCTTGCACCAGGAGAAGAGTAATGAGCTAAGTCATGAACTCAGGAACCCTCACTCTACATACTCTACCTTATTTATGTGATAGAGCCCCCCCTCTTTTCCTGAATGTGTATGTGGGCTGGCACGAATTTAGCTAGCCCCTTATTAAGTTAATGAGAGAGTGCTTAACTTAGCCTAACTCTAACCCTAAAACCCTACCCAAGGGGGTGGGGGTTTTTAGGGCATGGGTTAGGGCAATCCTGGGGTTAGGTCAACCCTAGGGGTGTTCCTAACCTATTAAACATGCCAAACTCATCTACATTAACCAATCAGCCTATGGGACATCAAAATTGGGTGGGTTTTTAAAAGGTAAGTTTAACTTTGCTTAGAGTTTCTTATAAATACCTAATGACACCCGATGGACCATCACCATATACCCAAGTGCACTAAGTGGGCCTGTTTCCTACTACATCTAGGGTCCATCAACATAGTACAATAAGTAACAACAATCAACATCCAAAGTAAAGGGTCAAGTCGTTGTAAAAACTATGACAATCCATGTTAATATGTACTGCCTCTCTTCTCTCAAACATACACAACATGCATGATCCATAATATGCACTGTCTCTCTTTTCTCATACATACACACATGCATGATCCATAATATGTACTGTCTCTCTTCTTTCATACATACACACCATGCATGATCCATAATATGTACTTTGTCTCTCTAATATTATGTACTAATATGTATGTATGTCTATGTATATAATACTATGTGTGTATATATGTATGCTACACGTGAAACTTTAACACTCTCATGGACACACACATGTTAAACCCCTGCATGATTTATATTTTTGGGGTGTATATGATACACTCACGCACACGCTGATAATATAATGAAAGAATATTCATTTAGGGTGAATCTATATTTTATTCTTTTTAGGGTTTAAGTATATTCTTAAAAGGAATATTCGATTAGGGTTAATATATATTCTATTCCTTTTAGGGTTTAAGTATATTCTTAGGGTTTCAAGAAGAAAGGCGGCGGAGGCGGCGGCTGTGAAATCTCCCTCTCTCTCACACAGGTGAGATCTCTCTCTCTCACAAGTTTATTTATTTATTTTTATTCACATATACATTTATATGTGTATCTTAATAATAAAATTTATTTATCTATCTCTCGCACACACACGCACACTCCTATACATATATACATACATATATACACACACACACACACACATGTGTGTGTGTGTGTGTGTATTTGTATAATTTTATAATTTATTAATTTTATCTTTCTCACACACACGCACACTCCTGTTTATCTGTATGAATTTATTTGTTTCACTCACACACGCATACACACGATATACATATACACATATATATATACCTATATACATATCATATATATATATTATGTGTACCAATATCTGTATAATTTTATTTATTTATCTATCTCTCGCACACACATGCACACTCCTGTATATATATATGTGTGTGTGTTTGTTTATCTGTATGATTTTATTTGTTTTGCTCACACACGCATACACACGATATACATATACACACACACATATATATATATATACCTATATACCTTTATACATACATATATTATGTGTACCAGTATTGTATAATTTTATTTATTTATCTATCTCTCGCACACACACGCACACTCCTGTATATACATATACATATACATATATATACATATATATATATGTGTGTGTGTGTGTGTGTGTGTATAATTTAATTTAATTTATAGCGGCGGGATTAATCCCGCCGTATATAGTTAGGGCCTAGGTGGTGGATTAATCCCGCCACTATATGGTTAGGGCCTCGGCGGCGGGATTAATCCTGTTGCTCATCTGTCACCTCATGAGCAGCGAGATTAATCCCGTCACCGAGGCCCTTCATGCAGGTCATGAGCGACGGGATTAATCCCGCCGCCCTTCATGCAGGCTATTCGGTTAGCCTTATGAGTGGCAGGATTAATCCCGCCGCCCATGAGGCTAACCGAAGAGCGGTAGGATTAATCCCACCACCCATGGCCTATAAAGGGCCTAGGCAGCGGGATTAATCCTTCGCACACCCATCCCCTGCGCGGAATGCGGCGGGATTTATCTCGCCACCAATGGCATGTGTGAAGGACCTAGGCGGCAGGATTAATCCCACCGCCCATGGCCTGCGAGAAGAGCCTAGGCAACAGGATTAATCCCGTCGCACACCCATGCACTGCAAAAGCCGGCGGGATTAATCCCGCCTGCATGAAGGGCCTAGGTGGCAGGATTAATCTGGCCACACGCCCATGCCCTGCGCGGAGGGCAACGGGATTAATCCCGCCCCTCACCCATCCCTTCTCGAAGGGCGAGGGGATTAATCCCACCACCTATATATGTGTGTGTGCGCATGATTTACGAGAGGGCGGCGGGATTAATCTCGCTGACCCTTCTATGCCTAATAGCAGATGAATCCCGCCACCCTTCTTTTTTTCCTCCATTGGTGAGTCGAATCAATCCCGATCACCTCTGTCTGAGACGGAGAAGGTTTATAGCATACCAATGGAAGGGACTGAAAAGGGTGGCGAGATTAATTTCAACATCCCTTACATGGTGGGCGAGATTAATCCCGCCGCCTTTTGGAGCCCCTGAATGGGTGTGCCAAATAAATCCTGCCCAGTTCTCTTTAAGACCAAAAAGGGTGACGGGATTAATCCTGCACACCCATTTAGGGCCTCCAGAAAGGTGGTGAGATTAATACCGCCCACCCTTTCAGGAGGCATAAAAAGGGTGGCGAGATTAATCCCACCCCACTTTCATATATGAATATATATGTGTATTAGTATATATAAGTTGCATATCTCATTTTATTTACTTTTATCATCTTATCATAATATTTTGAGTAAAAGCCAGTAAACTATGAAACTGTCCAAAGTTCACATTTGTGGTGGTTCTAAAACCAAATGTTATCTGTCTTTTGCACTATCACAAAGATGAACTTTGGACAGTTAATCCCATCCACTTCTCTTTGAGACAAAGAGGGGTATGTGAATTTATTGTGTATTAATTTTATTTATTCGAGTTTATACAAGTGTGTGTGCGTTTTTATATGAATTGTATTCATAGTGTATTATTTTGTAAAAGGATGATTTAATCAAACAAGGAGATTCAGTCATTGGTATAGAGTCGTTGTCAAATTCTGGGTAAAAATTTAAATAAAATCTGTTATACTCGGATATGTGCTTGAAGAACTAATCATTTTTGTATTCAGATGTGGAATTGAGATGACATTGAAAACAAGAGATGGGCAGGGGTATTATGGAATCAACTTGGCCATATTTCAAACTAAACGGGAAACGCATTGGAGCAACCATAGTTGCTATCAAACTAACCTCTGTTACATCGCATAAACAAGCAAAACAATGAAAGTAGATTTACTAGTCAAGCACCCAAAAGCAATCTGCGAACCCAGATTGGATGATGCTCGACACATATGCCTTGTTCCATCCAATGTCACGTTCTCGGATCCAGAGGTCGCCAGTTACAATATTAATCTTGGTGGGTCTTGTCGACTTGTGGATAATGATGTTCACGTGTTCACTAACGATGTTGACCTTGGAGTTCTTCTTCAACTCAACGAAAGCCCATCTATGAAGGGGATCCAATTAGATGTCTACTTCAAAGATCTTCAGACTCATCGAGTAGGTGTATTCTCAGTAAGATTGCTTCACAATACAGAACATCCACAAGTGGAGCAATCGTCCTTCTTCACGTTGAAGAAGAACATAGCAACATCATAAGGGAGGTTGAAAGGGTGGCTCGGTCCCAAGTTTTTTACAGATCACGTTCAATTTACTTAGGAATCTTCAGGAGCTAAAGAGTGTGCCGAGAACATTAAAAGCTGCAATCAGGGATCACACATGTTGATTCGGATCGTAGAAGAAAATCATCAGTCGTTTTGTCAGCTGCACATGTGGCATCCCATGCTGCAATAAGCCACAAGGAAATGATGTTGGATGATAGGATTTATGAGTGTAGGGTTAAGTATTGCAGTGTCAACCCAAACTTCAATTACAGGCCACTCAACTAGGAATGTGTAGCTGAGCTTATGGAGAAGATGAAGGACGACAATTCTTACACCGTTCCACATAATGCTGTTTTGTGCCCATACTACGAAAGAAAGAAAGACGCTGACAAAGTGTGGATCACAACACCAGAACAAATCATGAAGATTCAGACGGAGAATAGAAAATCAATCAAGTACTACATCATTAGTGGCCAGCACACAATAACGGCAGCCCAACGACTTCTCGATGAACACAACAAAGGAACGATGGCAACAAAACTTTCTGAGCATACCCGTGAGAAGCTGAAAAAAGATTGGCATTTTTAACTAAGCCGAATCTCACAATTGAGCAGTATCATAAGTTATCGGCGGAATGGGACGCTGCCGACACCAACCACTACAACAGCAAAATATGGAAGAAGTTCAAACACATGCGAGCCGTGTGGGAATTTCTTCAGCGACCACAAGAGCTACTGCAGGGAATACATAATGTGCGATGTACCAGGTAAGTAAATTGTCTGGGCAGGATTTATCTTGCCGTATATTAATCTGTCTATTTTTCTTCAGAGAGTTAAAGAAATTATAACAGTTGAATTTTGCCCAGGTGGGCGGGAAGGAAACATCCTTTTTGATGATTGATTTCTTGTCCGAGATAGGATCTTTGCCAAATGGTTGGGATTATGGAATCCTTTTCAAAAGGAACACTAAAGAAGAAGCAGACAAGTGAAGGGGAGCCCTCAGAGAAGTCTGCAAAGAAACCCAGTAAGACGCCGAAGGCTAAGTCTGTTCAATCTACAAAGGATGTAGACAACGATTTCAAGCTCACATGGTTGAAGCCTTTAAATGGAACAACGATGGAGGAGATGGAAGTCTTGGCTGATTTGGTGATTGATGGCAAACTACAGATTAACAACAGCAGCCCCACCTCTCCTTTTCATGTCAAGGCAATGGAGTTGAAGACGGTCAGGCACTTCAAGGAGTGGTTGGGAATACACTGGGTTGGACCTCGGCCTCAACATATAAAGAGGTCAGCAAATATTTGCATGTGACAAATGATGATATGCTTGTCGAATGGGTGAATCAATCGGAAGATCTGGGCAAGAATCTATTGCACGCCAACGCCAAAAAGGAGAACATTGCGATGATGCCTTCTCTTATGGCAGTCCTTCAGCAGCGGAGAACCGAGTTGAACCTATAAAGGAGGATGCTACGAATCACGACAAGCCCTACAGATGTTTGTTGTTGGATTCGGAGACTTTATGGGGTAACATCACTGCTTGTAGGAAACCGTTTCAATTGTTCGTGATGGATCGGCGGGTGTCAAAAAATCCTTCGACAGATAGGACACTAGAGGATTTGGTGGAGAAACTTAGCCGTGCAAGCATGTACAAAAAGGTATTTATTATTGAATTCATGCTTGCACTCTTCACTGATACCGTTTTCAGGTATTTATTTCTTGATTCTTGCTCATGTCACCGATACTTTTGCCTTCGCCTTTGCCAAGAAGAATAACATCGTTGGACAGGATTTTATATGAATGATGCTGATCCAAGTGCATTGATTCGGTTGTTCACTTGGTTGTTAGGAATGCGCCAAACAATTTCAAACTTCCAAATGACTGGCCAGGCATCTGTTTGCACTCCAACGGCCCTGAACCTCCATCCGATACACCGATAGCTAGAGGACGTATTCGGCAATGTACGTTATCCAAACATTACAAGTCAAGCGGCACGGAGCATCGTCAACTTGATCAGGGGTCCTCACAGTGATGCATGGGTTTTTGACTACTGCACTAGGGGGTCCGTCTTGAAGGAGTGTTACCTTCGGGATACATGTGTGTTTGCCGTTGAAAAGGATAAGACCATGGTTGAGGACCTGAACAAGTGGATAGAGAGGTTCTCAACTGACTACCCCAACAAACCCATATAGGAGTATTTGGAAAGTTCCCTCCGAGAAGTGCGATAGCTTCTGAAGACGAAATGGTTCAATGTCGGAGTCTTGAGGACGAACTTCAATCAAATATTAGACCGAAGTTATCTCGAGGAGTACAGAACATTCACACACTCCATCCCATGGAAACATCAACAGAAAATACGGAAGATCATGAACCATCTCAAACAGCGGCTTAGACCTTCTTCCCTCACTCAGAAGGTAATAGCGAAAGAAGAATTGTTAATGAGTTCTTAGAGTGACGAATAGTTGTAAATGAGTGTAACATAAGGCATTTTTGTATATTTCGTTTATATTTGTACAGAAAATAAATTCTCAAGGATTAATGAAGCTTTTAGTTCAAACATGGGTCACACATTAACAAGGTAAATAATATACCTTGATAATTTTAAGGTCAGCTAACTATCATTTTGCAGATGTAATGAAACAATTGAGAACATGGATTTTAGCATTGCCATGAGGTAAGAGAGGGGTTTGGAAATTTCTTGTGCCACATGTCAAATGACAGAGTTCATGCAGGAAATGGATAATAATGCAGCTCAAAACATCGTTACCATGGGACCACTTAGTTTTTTCATCATCATTTCTATTGGCTTCAGTTCCGTTTTTCGCCTGCAATATCTGAATCTTGTAAGGATGATGTACAATTAAATGATAAAGGGATAGGCAACGATATAGTGTCAATAAATAAATGTGAAAGGGAGTAAACAAGTGAGTTGCAAAGCATTCAAGAGGCAACGCTACCCATGTTACCCATGGCCATATTGTGTTGTTGGATGTCAATGGTGTTCTGCTTCATGACAAAGGCCGAGGATAGAAAAAAAAAATCAAACAAGGAGATTTCATTCCTTGTCATGGTAAATTTTGATATGATATTATTTTTCGTCCAGGGTTGAACCGTCTCTTTCAAAAGCTTAAGGAGATGGGTGCACTTGTGGGGATTTGGTCATGCATGCAGATTCACAACTTGACACCGATGCTGAATTTGCTTAAGAAACATTGTAGTGTTACAGAAGATGATTCGTAAAATTAGATTTTTGACCAGCGAATGTGTTATAAACTCTCGAATTTATATGTAAAAAAGGAAAGTAAGCCATACTTCTTCAAGAATGAAAGATTAATTGGGCTTCATGGGGAGATCAATAAGTTAAGGATAATGAAGAACGCACATATCTTAGTGGTAGACGACTCTCCTCAGAAGGCTATGCTTAACCAAAACATCCAATCACTTTCGACTCATTTTGATACCAATATCATGGATGAGCTAGTGAACTACTTGGATACGTGCCTCAGAAAGAAGAATCTGAAAACTTTTGTGAGCAATATCCACGTATCAAACATTTCCTAAACTTTTCTTTCGTGATTTTGAGTTTTATAAAATGAAGGATAGCAACCGGGCGTTTGACAATATTATTCTTAAGGAACGTCATTTTTTAAATGACCTTTATGCAGACCTTGTCTTATCACATCTTATGTATTAACAAGGATAACAACTCCTAATTACATTCGTGAGAGTGTTAAGTGATGGCAACAACATCAAGATATTAACCAAAATGATTCGATTAATCCGGAGAGGTGATTTAACAAAATAAGGAGATTTCTTTGTATGGTTAGGAAGAAAGTATTTATAAAAAATTAACATGTTGATAAGGAAATGATTTCATTTAATTATGTTTGATAGTATTTTTAAGTATTGTAAACTATTTTTAAACGAAGAATAATATGAATATTCTAAGATATTTTAGGAATATTTCTTACTAAGTAAGGTTATTGAAGGATTAATTTATTAATTAATTAATATTTAAGGCTTAATTACATATTAATTAAATAATTAATTAATAATTAAAACTTAAGTATTAATTAGTAATTTATTTTATATTCCCATTTTCACGTATCATGCCCATTTTAGTTACAACATGTTAGTGGGAGACTTTTTGATTGGACTCTCTCCTAGAAGAGACTTAGAACAGAGTCATGCACTTATATTCTATGCAGAGGTCATTCTTTACCGATTGTAATTAATTTCTTTACAAACAAGTGATTGGAGCATGTGAGATTTTTTGGAACATCTAACCAAGGCACTTCGTCGCAATTCAAAAGGTGGATTGACAAATTTCAATCTCCACATATAGAGATACGATGATGAAATCAAGGTACCTACACATCCTATTCTACCATTGACATCAAGGTTTCCTTATTGATTAGGTCCTTGACTCACATCAAGGTTTTCTTAATGATTAGGTCCTTGGCACTAAAGAATGTTTAATGCTACTCTTGGCGCCAAGGTTTATTGGGGAATATATCTTGGTGTTGAGGGTGGCATTAGACATTCCTCGGCGCCAAGGGTAGCACTTAACATCCCTTGGCACCGAGGTACAAAACACATTACAACCTCAGTGTTGAGGTTATTCAATACTTCAGCTGCTATGTGTATTGATAATCATACTAAGTATGTTTGTGTTTATTTATGCAATGCATTGATGTCCATTTGTTCATGATGATGCAAAGGGGAGATCACAAGTCTATTTTAAACCCACTAGACTGCAATGGTAGAACATATTAAATATCAAAAATATCCTATGAAAAATATTGGTATCATGAATGTGAAACAATATTGCTTCCATTCTCATACTTTGACACTTTTTTCTAGGCGTTGGGACTTAGAAAAATTTGTTGCACTAGCAACTATGCTACTAACCAATCTGACTACACTAGGTGATTATGTCCTCGACTTATTCATGGAAACTAAGAAAATGCTATTTGTTGGTGCATCAATGGAATAAATGTTTTTAGAGTAGACATGGATGTGGTACTTTGCTCACATGTCAGAAATACGGTTTTGGCAAACTTACTTGAGCCATTACATTCCATGAAAAATGTAAAGCCTAAATGAGAGTCGAGTGAGGCATCAACTAGTGGTGACAAAACAGAGGATAAAGAGGAAGATAGTGACAAAAAAATATTAAAGCGAACATGAGGATGAACCACCACTTCCTAAAAAACCAATGTCACAAACGAAGTCTACAACACGAAAGAGTAAGGGTGCAGAAGTTGAGTGAATTTCCTGTAATTGAAAAGTCTGCATCAACAAGAAAGAGAAGCAAAGGCAGATGGAATCACATAAAGGTGCAAGAAAATAAGATTTGAAAAATTCACAAGTCAAGGAGGGAGTTCCACACATGAAGAAGAAGAAAAACACCTTCCATGATACGGACACTAAAGAACAACCCGAAGGACTTGCTAAACAAGCTAGAACCTGGAAGTTGTTAAAGATCAAAGGGAAAAGGTAGTGGTCAAAAGAAAATAAAATGAAGGGATATTAGGTAAACTACTTTCCTAACCTCCATAGGAGAGTACTCATCTATAAAAATGTTTGTTAACTAATGTACATATCAAATATAAGCACATGTTTGCACAAGATTTTGTATATAGGTGTAAACATTGTTACATATATTATGTTTTATGTATTTTCTATATAACAATGGACAACATCATGATTCTCTTTCACGAGCATAACATAAATACATTAGCATTAGTGTTTAATCTATGTTCATATGGTGCCATAAATGTCATTGTTTACAAGTAACAAACTCTACCTTGGTGCCACTGAGGAAAATAGTTTCCAGTTGGCGTAGAATATGGGTAGAACCTCGACGTTGATGTAAAATTAAAATTATATTTCATACAGTGGGGTGCTCCTAGTCCACAGCAGGTGTACAGCCTAGAGTGTGAAATAGTCACTTCCTTTATACATTTACACTATAATAAAACTCATGATATTTCACATGTGTGTGTGTATGGGGGTGTTTGTGTAGATAGTATATGCACACATGTGGACACACACGTATATGCATGCCCACATGTGGCATACATGCAAGTATAAAGAGATATGGCATCTTAGGGCAAGCTAGAGCTATGGATGGGCAAATGAGGTAGGAATGGACAATTTGTCTAATGAAGTAATTATGAGCCTTATGAACAAATCACAATATGGACGACATATTGCTTACTAGGTATCCCACATTGAACAAGAGGTGGAGAAAGCTTTGCCTTCTTGTTGATTCTTTGGATTTTGAGCTATCTTTAAGGGTGAAGATATCTTGAAAGTACTCTTTCTGGTTGTACGAGGGAACGCTTCAATCTTTCTCCTTGTACTTGTTTGAGTTGGTTGACAGTCCACTATATAAAACTCTATGCAAATCTCAAAGGTGGATGTCACATTTAAATTTTTTAATATATTTTGATCTTATAACTATTTAATATATGTAATTTTAAATTTAAAAAGAGAGTGCATCTTTATTTTTAAAATCCTCTATTACATTGAATATTATATTATATATATTACATTCTATCAACATAGTACAAAAGTACACATTTTAAAATATATTAAAATCACATTGTTTTAAATTAAAATAATAAATTATAAATTTTGTTAATTTAGTTTTAATTAAACATCAGTAGTGGGATCTTTCATCTTAACACTGCTCATTTACGTATTAAAGCTAAATAATAATAATAATAAAATTATATTTTAGCTTAAAATTAAGAATAATATTATTAATGCTGTAATAAATTTAATGTTATTACTTTTATCCTAATTCTTTTTGGTTATAAATTTATTATATTTACTTGTCTTAATCTTACTATTTTTCTAATTCCTTTTTGTAATATATTTGTTACTTCTGCTCTTATTTTGAGTGTTGTTATCTCAATTATTCTCGCTATAGTATATTTAAGTATAGAATAGATTATTTAAAAAAATTAAAAATATTTTAAATATTTATTTATAAACCTTATAAAATTAACAAGCAATTAATTTCTATGGTACTGAACATACCTACAGTGGTAAATATTAATAGTAAATGTAGTAAATTTAATAAGTTAAGGTTCACACGCCCACGCACCTGCCTTTTTCTATCCTAGATCTCTCCATTCCTACATTTAAATGAAGATGAAATTCTTGGTCATTCTGCTTGTTATGTTTTAGATCTGTTGCTTTCCTTGTTTCTCTCGTGTTCCTAAGTACTTCAAGGTATAATCTATCATTTATGTCTCTCTCTATCTTTCTCTTCTCTACATGATGTGGTGGTTCTATTGCAGTTATGGCTTTGGCAGCCTTCATGGATTGGATTGAGGAAGATCCACTAGATGTGTTTCACACTTGGGCTGCAACTGGTTGAATCTTAATTGTAGTGGGAGAACAGATATTTTGAAACGTTTTCACTCTAAACTGGCAAGTCTCTAAAGGTGACAAGGGCAAGCTCATTGGTGCATCTGTTTAACATCTCTTCTACTTCTAGCATCACTCTTTGGTGCATCTGTTAACATCTCTTCCATCACCCCTGCATGAAGTTCTCCTTCACTAACTGCACAAGGTCCATTGGTCTGTGTTCATCGTGGTTGTCTTTTCAAGTGCTTTGCTAGCTTTGCTGCTGCACTCAATGACTCAAAATATTAAGCCCATTTTTCTGCATTTTTTATGGCTCATAAATCTTATGGGAACCAAGAAGGTGCGAGCATTGGAGTTTGAGGGAACAGAAGAATGTGCTCCCGAAACTCAATAACAGAAACAAGACCTAATGCAGTAAGTCACAAGAAGAGCTTTAAACATAAGTACATGCTTCAGGAAAACAAATCCCCACTTGTTAATATCATCCCCAGCATAATGTGTTGCACACACATCTATTTTATGCTCACTGCCAAGCCAAAGACATTATTAGGATTGGCAACATCACTGTTCCATACACTAGGAATATGGTTATCAAGACTCCAGATGGAAAAAGTTACAGTTACCCTTGGAGTGTGGTTGACGGCTAGGTGCTCCTTAGGGGGACCAGCTGGAGGTCTGCAGGGGGACAACTGAAGGTCCTGAGAGGAGGGTCGAATGTCCCACATAGGAGGTGCGGAGGTCTCACGGAGGAGGTGCGGAGGTCTCTCGGAGGAGGTGCGGTGGTCCATGCGGGTCCCATAGAGGAGGTGTGGGGGTCTTGTGGAGGTTCTGTAGAGGAGGTGCAGGGGTCCTAAGGAGGTGTAGAGATCCATAGGGGATGGTCAAAGGTCCACAAGAGGAATAATGCCCAATTATGAGCTTTGGGTATGGCATTGATGGTTGATGACCTATTATAAGGAAGGACAATATAGTGGCCATCGTAAGATTCTAAAAGTAGGTGAATGATGGTCACATGGTTGACTACCAACCATTGAATCATGTGGCAAATGTTAATTATACTAGAAAAGGAGATCAATTTAAACACAAGGATCGATCCACATAGGAACATACATTCATATAAAGTGTTTAATAGGCTCTCCCACAACAGCAAGCTCCCTTGGCTACACAACAACCAAGAAATGCCCAAACCCAATAACTCTTCCCCTTTGTACAAGAGGTGGAAGTTTTCTTCTTTCTTAAATAGATTCACATACTTTATATCAAGAGCCACATAGTATAAAAAAACATTTTGCCCTAGTTATTTCCCTTGTTACAATTGTATTTTTCTTAGGAATTTTTTTCCATTTAGACATATGGAGATGGAAATTCTGGATAGTTTTGCTTCTTGTTCTTTCCATATGTTCCTTTCCGTGTTTTTGTGTGTGTACTTAAGTCCCAATACAAATAATAAAGAGGGTACAATATATATTATCTTCCCCCTTCTCTCTCTAATCTTCTATATGCTTGCTTCTATTGCAGTTATGGCTTTGGCTGCCTTCATGGATGGGATTGAGGAGGACCCACTAAATGTATTACAACTATGTAAGTATGTTAATTGTATAGATTAATGAGATATATAACTCGCTAACTGATTGATGTTTAGGATATTAAACAATTACAAACTCCAAGGAAAAATTGCTCCACTCTTTGTCAGTGTTTATGTATATCCAAGGTAATTTCATACAATTTTGACAGGACTCCCCAAGAAAATCAGCTGTACTAGACTCATTAACTTCTCTGTCAAAGCTAGTTGTCATGTAACTATGCATTGTCTCATGGCAAGTCTTCCCTAATAAATATGCAGTCCATTACACACACATATGCTAATGTTTATTCATCATGCTTGCAGTGACCTGTCCTATAACCAGTTATCTGGCAAAAGTCCTACTGGTGGTTCATTTGATAAGTTCACTTCCAAGAGGTATATAGTATAAGCATGCAAATAGAGTGTATACTGTATATCTAACACATAATTAATTTTGCAGCTTTGACGGTAATCCTATGAAATTTTATTGTGCATTTAGATAATGATTTTCATTCTAAACGGTTCCACTCCAACGCACTGAGTCTTCCTGTATCTCCAACACCAATATATTTTATTTTTTTAAATCTATAATGCGTATACTTTATGTGTGTAGCTGGTATAGTGCCATGTGTTTATATCTTTTTTTGAGTAGCTCAATGTTCATATCCAAAAAGAATGAAACAAATGGTCTAGCTGTAATATTTCGATTACAAATAACATGCAAATATTAAGTGTATGGATTGTGATACTGTAAACCCCAACTCACTAACACATCCAATGGATCCTCAATCCCATATGCATAGCTGCAATCCTCCTAGATAGAGAGAGAGCATCCGACATACTTACCTCTTCAAGGAATTGAAGTATGAATCTACACTTCTAGGAGAAGCACATAGAGCAGGTGGTATCACTTGTGCTGGCGTAAAACAATTTGAATGCGTAACCTTGTGTAATAATAAAATTTTAGGGTATAGGGTTTAAACTTTTTAGGTTTCAAAATTCATATACTTTCACTGCAATGACAAGGGTCTCTGTGTACTCTTCCATCCAAGATAAATTTGTTCTGAACGATGGTTCGCTTTGCAAGCCAACACAAAAACCGCTTTTAACTTGATACTATATTCTCACTCATCGTATTTTCTTAATTTTTTTCCATAAAACACACATTTTGCACAGGATAACAAGCTTTGAGAGAGAATTAGAGAGTCTGGTATTGGCCCATAGAGCTGATGTTCTCCAAGTGTCCTTAAATAATCACAATGTATAAAATTATCATAGTTTATAAATATACATATGCAATAATGATATATAAACCCTTGGTGAGATTCCCAAGTTCTGGAGCAAGTTTTTCCCAAGTCTCTAATCATTCATTATCCTAGACATCAACCAATTTAACAAGTTAATTACTTATATATGGTGTAAGTTTTGCGTACTTACAGTAACTGAGTTATTCCTATTGCAATTAAGATCCAACCAGTTGTATGAATAGTCATTTGTCGTATCCCAAGTGTGAAAGGCATCTAATGGGTCTTCCTCGATCCCATCCATGAAGGTTGCTAAAGCCATAACTGCAATAGAACCACAGTGGATATACGAGAGAGAGGGAGATGAATGATATACAATACCTTCTTTATTGCATTGTTTATTAGGATTGAAGTGATTCAGAACACGAGAGAAACATGGCACGGAACAAATGGAAAGCACTAGAAGCAAAACGAGCAAGAATTTCATATTTATCAAACTGAAGGGAAAATAGACTTTCTAGGATAGAAAATCCTTGTTTCACACCCTATATAAACCAATAAAAATCATGTGCGTGGGCGTGCCATGCATTAAATGTTCTTAACCATTAATGGTAAGGGTCATACCTTACAAATAGAGTGCAAAATCAATGTGTATATATATATATATATATATATATATATATATATTTTTAATTTCAAGTTACAAATTGAATTTTATGCTATTTCATGTGAATACAAGTTAATTTTTATAAGGTTTAAAAATAAATATTTACATATTTTATAGAGTTTATTTAGTTTATGATTTATATTAATTATCATTTTAATAAAATATTACTAATATAAAATCTAATTTACTATACTATATTTGTTTTATGATGAAATAAATAAATAAATAAAATGCTGTTAATAAATAAGTAACACAATTCATTATAGAACGGATTAATTCAAATGAGTAATAATAAATTCATCGTGCCATTAATGATAATGTTAAATTTAATATGTAAGTTTATAAATTGTAATAATAGTGGGATTTATATTTAAAATTGAAAATTTTATTATAAATATTAAATTTTAATTTTAGTAATGTAGTTTTAACATATAATTTATAATATTCAAATTAAGATATATTTAAAAGTGTACACAATGTGTAATATGAGTTTACAATATTAATTAATATAATATAGAGTTTAAAACATAGAAATAAAACCATATAACATATAATTTAAAATATAAAAATATCATCTCTCTATAAATTTGGATTTATAAATAAATACTATGGTGCACAGGACCCTCGCAGGGTCATTTCATCACCCTCCAATGCTCTCGCGGTAAGTCTGGCTCACGGGTGCGGACCCGGGACTGGATGCTGCCGAGAGCATCTTGGCGGCCCTGAGGCTTTGTAAGAACATCACATCTGACATACGGAGTCCCGGACTGGTTCGTCTGTCACATCCCAAGTGTGAAAAGCATCTAATGGGTCTTCCTCCATCCCATCCATGAAGGCTCTTAAAGCCATAACTGCAATAGAACCACAATGGATATACTAGAGAGAGGGAGATGAATGATATATACAATACCTTCTTTATAGCATTGTTTATTGGGATTGAAGTGATTTAGAACACGAGAGAAACATGGCACCGAACATATGGAAAGCACCATAAGCAAAACGAGCAAGAATTTCATGATTATCAAACTGAAGGGAAAAGACTTTCTAGGATAGAAAACCCTTGTTTCACACCCCATATAAACCAAAAAAAATCATGTGCGTGGGCGTGCCACGCATTAAATGTTCTTAAACACATTAATCTCCATTAACCATTAATGGTAAGGGTCATACCTACAAATAGAGTGTGTCTGTGTGTATAAATCCTTAGTTTTAAGTTACAAATTAAATTTTATCCTGTTCCATGTGAATACAGGTTAATTTTTATAAGGTAAAAATAAATATTTACATATTTTTATAGAATTTATATATTTTGAGATAAACATTAATTATCATTTAATAAAATAATATTAATATAAATCTAATTTCTATACTATATATGTTTTAGGATGAAATAAATAAATAAATAAAATGCTGTTAATAAATAAGTAACACAATTCATTATAGAATGGATTAATTTAAATGAGTAATAATAAATTCATTGTGCCATTAATGATGATGTTAAATTTAAAATGTAAATTTATAAATTGTAATAATAGTGAGATTTATATTTAAAATTAAAAATTTCATTATAAATATTTAGGATTTAATTTAGTAATGTAGTTTTAATATATAATTTATAATATTCAAATCAAGATATATTTAAAAGTACACAATGTGTAATATGCGTTTACAATATTAATTAATATAATATAGAGTTTAAAACATAGAAATAAAACCATATAATGTATAATTTATAAATATAAAGATATAATCTCTCTATAAATTTGGATTATAAATAAAATACTATCTGCATCATTGAAATATACTAATATGTTTATTTAAGTGTTAAAAAGAATATTTGTATATACCGTAAATACGTATAAGCAAACTAGGTTAACACCACTATGACATACACAAACTAATTTCTAGTGTTAAATATGTTCTTATACACACACACACATTGTGTGTCTATGTTTACACAATGTGTTCTTGCAGAGTAGTTTGCATAGACTTAGTATATATAACGGACATAGGTATGTGCTTGGGGTGATTATTTTGCGTGCTTGGCCGTATGTGCGCTATGTGCCATGACCATGCAACCGTAACAAAGATACATAGAATATTTCACTAATTAAACTTCAGCATCAAGGATAGTAAAAGAAATAATCTTAGTTCAAACATCTTCACTTCGTTGATGACCCTAAATTTACTAAGTGCCAAGGGACTATTCCGGGTATGTTTAAGATAAATTTTTTAAACAATGAAAAGTGATTATGAATGACGTTAAATAATACATTTAAGTGAAACATTTATGGCCATTGGTTGAATTTATTCCATTTTTGGTATTTGTGTTTCTTTTTGAAATAATATATATAAATTAGGCCACATGAGTTTATGATTTAGGATGATTACTGAATAGAGTGTTTATGAAATCATGTCATCACATATGTAATGCCACCAACAGCTAAGGCAAACCAGATCTAAAGTTTTTATTTAAGGTTTTTTTTCAATCTCTACAATTTCTTGCCGAATTCTTCTCTTATGTTGCCAAATCCAATGGATTAAAGCTTCCATAGAGAGACACAAACCATTGTTCTTTCCCAAATCGCAATCAATTAACTAGTTATCTTTTCTTTTTTTTTAAGTCTCTATTATATATTATATCTCTCTCACTAAAATCTTTGTCTCTCAATACAGATCTTAATCTGTCTCTCCCACTCTCTATATGCACACATACTCACATAAGCCAGCATTTCTTTGCACATTTGACCCTCTTTCCTTCACTATTTAACACTCTTCTACTCACACACATGCACACACACACGTGCATATCTCTCTCTTCTCTTGCTCTTTTTGTCTATCTCATATGCACAAACACACACACCCTCTCTGCATGCATAGATCTCCGTCTATCTAACACATGCAGACATATTTGCATCTCTTTGAAACACCTCTCTCTCTCTCTCTTTCCTAATATATGAAACTGAAAACCACAAGTACGTGCATGAAATATGCTTAGAATACACATATGCTTTCTATACCTTATGTCAAGGTTACTCGATATTACTTAACAAAAATGCAAGGATAACAATCTATTTTGTTTAAAAACCTTGGTGCACCTCAGCACTGAGGTTGTTGTGCACATTAATTTGTCATTTGCTAGGCTCATATTTTAACTACACTTTCTAGTTTCCCAGTTTCCCTTAGTGCCAAGGTTGGAGCGTGTCCCCCTCCATGCTGAGGTTGGAGCATGTCAACCTTGGCGTCCAACCTCAGCGTCAAGGGTGTGACAGTCCAGCCTCGGAACAGAGGGTGGGTATTTCTGCACCAAGGCTTTACACATCTATTTCGTTGACTTATTTATTTCATGTCAGAACGCTTAAAAGACACGACTAACATGCTACACAAACTGTTGCATCACACCCCCTTGATGGACGAAGAACCTAGACTAAACCAATAACTTCTTTTGACAAATTTTGTGCGGACACATTTGTCCAACATGATTGACGGCTTGGAGAGGAAGGGAGGAGAAAATTTGTTACATATCCCACTTATATTATTGAAGGAGAATAAGAAAGTGTGATCAATTGCAAGGAATACGAGCAATCTAATACATTCCTTCACACAAATAGCTACATAAGCATGGCAACTTTGTGGTTACAGCGAGAAGGGAACTAAAGTCTGAAGACAAGAAGGCCATTGAAGAATACAAGTTATTGGGAGATGTCGTGCAAGTCTTTTTAAAAACAATGCAAACAGCTGCATCATCTAGCCATCCTAGTAAACAAAACATTCGAGGTTGGATGGTAATAATTGCCTTCAGTGGCTGCACATCATTAATGATGAGGAACCTTATTAAACAATAGAACACACCATGTGTTTGTCAAATCCACTTGTTAGAAATAATGAACTATTCATAAACTATCACCACTCATATAGGTTATAAAGATAACTAATGAGTAAGTATGTTACATATATCTTCTCATATTATTAAACATGTGTGTCTTAGAGTTTTGTCCAGCATTTTACGGAGTTATCTCAAAGATTGTATGCTATGAGGTAGTGCAAGAGGTATAGCAACTTCGAGTATTACCTACGATCCATCTCATTGGAAGACAAAAGAATCATTCATAAAGAGTGGCTAAGATTGTGGGAACCGACTGGATCACTATCGAAAGTAGCACATATAATCATTCTTCTCGAGGTAAATTTATTTGTTCTTTGCCATTACTTAGAGATAATCATCGGTGTTGAGGATTATCTCTTCTTCTTCTTTCCAACATAGTTACCTTGGTATTTTATGCAACCCAAATACTAAAAGAATGAAAAAAAAGTAGAATTGATTCACTAATATCAAAGGGTATGGGGACATTGGCCAACATACAAAAAGCTAAGTAGAACATAAGAAACAATTAGATGACAACAATGGGCAAATACTTCTTTATCATAAATGAAGATTTGAATGGTGTGGACTTTGTCGATAAAATTTCAACTGGATGAAAGCTAACATCAAATGCCTTGGCATGGAGAAATGGACTTCACTATTCAGACTGTCATTGATGGACAATCCTAGGGTTGCACATTTAAGATAAAGGTCATGAATAAGTTATTTAGTGCAGTTATTATCCACTTCAAGAACATTGTTATTCCTAAGGTGGCAAAGAATTCAAACATTGGCTCATTATATGGCAGATGAACTGGATGATAAAGGGCGTGTGCGTAGAGAGTGTGGCAAAAGTTGTAAAAGACAAGAATGAGGTTGATCACTACAACTACTCATATTGACCTTTTTCAAGAGAAGGAGGCCCTTGTGGATGATTGATATCCATACATAACAAAGGTATGCACGTTGTAACTAAAGTGGGCATGATACGTGAAAATGGGAATATAAAATAAATTACTAATTAATACTTAAGTTTTAATTATTAATTAATTATTTAATTAATATGTAATTAAGCCTTAAATATTAATTAATTAATTAATTAATCCTTAATAACCTTACTTAGTAAGGAATATTCCTAAAATATCTTAGAATATTCATATTATTCTAAAAATAGTTTACCATAATGAAGAAATACTATCAAACATAATTACGAATGAAATCATTTCTTATCAACATGTTAATTTTTTTATAAATACTTTCTTCCTATCATACAAAGAAACCTTCTTATTTTGTCTAAATCATCACTCTCCGGATTAATCAAATCATTTTGGTCAATATCTTGATGTTGTTGCCACCACTTAACACTCTCACGAATGCAATTGGGAGTTGCCATCCTTGTTAATACATAAGATGTGATAAGAGAAGGTCTGCATAAAGGCTCATCTAAAAACTGACGTTCCTTAAGAATAATATTATAAAGCGCCCGGTTGCTATTCTTCATTTTATAAAATTCAATATCACGAGAAAGAAAAGCTTCAGGAAATGTATGATACGGTGGATATGTTCACAAAAATTTTCGAGATTCTTCTTTCTGAGGCACGTATCCAAGTAGTTCATTAGCTCATCCATGATATCGGTATCAGAATATGGATTGAAAGTGATTGGATGAATACAAGCAATGTTTTGGTTGAGCATAGCCTTCTGAGGAGAGTCGTCTACTACTACATCTGTGCGTTCTTCATTATCCTTAAGCGACTGATCTCCCCATGAGTCCAAATTATTCTTTCATTCTTGAAGAAGTACGGCTTGCTTTCCTTTCTTATATTGTGAAATTCGAGAGGTTTATAACATATTCGCTGGTCAAAAATCCAATCTTTACGAATCACCTCTTCTGCAACACTACAATGTTTCTTAAGTAAATTCAACAGCGGTGTTAAGTTATGAATCTGCATGCATGACCAAATCCCCACAAGTGCACCCATCTCCTTAAGCTTTTGAAAGAGACGATCCAACCCTGGACGAAAAATAATATCATATCAAAATTTACCATGACAAGGAATGAAATCTCCTTGTTTGATTTCTTTTTTCCTATCCTCGGGCCTTTGTCGATGAAGCAGAACACCATTGACATCCAACAACACAATATGGCCATGAGTAACATGAGATAGCGTTGCCTCTTGAATACTTTGCAAATCACTTGTTTGCTCCCTTTCACATTTATCCGTTGCCATTATCTCGTTGCCTATCCCTTCATCATTTAATTGTACATCATCCTTACAAGATTCAGATATTGCATGCGCTGAAGAAATTGATTTCGGAATTGAAGCCAATAAAAATGATGATGAAGTGGCCCCATGGTAACGATGTTTTGAGCTGCATTATTATCCATTTCCTGCATGAACTCTGTCATTCTGACATGTGGCACAAGAAATTGTCGCCAAACCCCTCTCTTACCTCATGCCAATGCTGAAAATCCATGTTCTTAATTGTTTCATTACATCTGCAAAATGATAATTAGCTGACCTTAAAATTATCAAGGTATATTATTTACCTTGTTAATGTGTGACCCATGTTTGTAACTAAAAGCTTCATTAATCCTTGAGAATTTATTTTCTGTACAAATATAAAAGAAATATACAAAAATGCCTTATGTTACACTCATTTACAAGTATTCGTCACTCTAACAATTCATTAACAATTCTTCTTCGCTATTACCTTCTGAGTGAGGCGAAGAAGGTCTAAGCCACTTGTGAGATGGTTCAAGATCTTCTGCATCTTCTATTGATGTTTCCATGGGTACTGGAGTGTGCGAATGTTCTGTACTCCTCGAGATAACTTCCGGTCTAATATCTGATTGAAGTTCGTTCTCAGACTCCGACATTGAACCAGATTCGCCTTCAGAGCTATCGCACTTATCTGGAGGGAACTTTCTCAAATACTCCTTTATGGATTCGTTGGGGTACTCAGTTGAGAACCTATCTATCCACTTGTTCAGGTCCTCAACCATGGTCTTATCCTTTTCAACGGCAAACACACATGTATGCCAAGGTAACACTCCTTCAAGACGGACCCCCTAGTGTAGTAGTAAAAAACCCACGCATCACTGTGAGGACCCCTAATCAAGTTGACGATGCTCCGTGCCGCTTGACTTGTGATGTTTGGATAACGTACATTGCCAAATACGTCACTCCCACCTATCGGTGTATCAGATGGAGGTTCAGGGCCGTTGGAGTGCAAACAATGCCTGGCCAGTCATTTGGAAGCTTGAAATTGTTTGGCGCATTCCTAACAACCAAGTGAACAACGGTATCAATGCACTTGGGATTAGCATCGTTCATATAAAATCCTGTCCAAAGATGTCTATTCTTCTTGGC